>JAUCMU010000774.1:0-10772 GCA_032275025.1 Enteromius treurensis | reverse complement strand
AAAAATAGATAGAAATACAAAGCTAAGGAGCTACAAACACAGCAGACTCTCAAACAGATCAGCAGGCAGGAGCAATCAAGCAGGAGGAGCAATCCGACTGCAAATAGTTTTTGTATGTGAGATGTGAGGAGAGTGGATACAAAATCGAATGAAAGAACTGAACCGGACTTCTGCTGATGAAACTGCAACCTATTTTCTTTAGTAAATTTTTCTTCAATTGATTATATCTCTGACTTCTGGTCTTCATTCAACGCACTTACCTGGTCCTAGTGTTTTTACTGTTGTTTCCCCCAACAGGTTCTTACTCCTATGTGGCAGTCCTGGCCCAAAGAAGAGTAAGCTAGTGAGATAGCTTCCACAAACCATCTAGAAAACCTCTACTTTCTGACCGGTAGCCCTTTGGAATGGGCACCAAAGCAGATGAACAGCTGGTCTGACTGTCTGAAAGAGGCTGACCGCTTGACCTAAGCTTTCAATACCCTGACAGGGCAGAGAGGGTTAAATTCTGATCCCTTTCCACAGGGGGCAGGGCTGATATGGACACCACCTGCACTCTGATTGGCGTGGAAAACACCTTTGGCACATAGCTGAGCCGTGGTTTCAGGATGACTTTAGAGTCATTAGGCCCGAATTCCAGGCAAGCAGGGTTCACAGAAAGTGATTGTAAATCACTTATCCATTTAACTGATGCTAGTGCAAGTAGTAGAACAGTTTTAAACGTCAGTGACTTCACTGTAGCTGTTTGCAGATATTTGAAGGGCGCACCTTTCAGGGCTCTAAATACAGTAGACAAATCACAAGTGGGGATGGTGCAAAGGCCAGAGGGCCTTAGCCGTCTAGCTCCTCTTAAGAAATGGATAATAAGGTTATCCTCACCCACTGACTGGCCTGCTTTAAGTACCCCTATCCAGCAGATGCTGTAGGAACAATAGTATCGCCGATACATCTCATGAAGTGGAGGTTTCGTTTGAGTAGTGTACCACCCTTTGAAAATACTGACCATTAGCATATACACATCTCGAAGACGGGGTTCTAGCCTGAGAGATGGTATCCAGTATGCCCTCAGACTTGCAAACAGGCTCCCATCGAGTGGCCATAAGTGAAGACCCCACAGCTGGGGTTATGGGTGCCAGATCGTGACCTCAGCCTGAGAAAGAAGGTCTCGTCTCAGGGGGGTTGGCCATGGGGCCATTGTCAGCATCATGTGCAGATCGGCAATCCATGGCTGGTTCTGCTAAAAGGGAGCAACCAACAGGACCTTGTGGTGTTAATCTCTAATTATGACCTAAGGGATCAGTGCAATCGGAGAAGAGGCATAGAGAAGGAAGCTGGGCCAGTCTTGGGCCTTCGCATCCATCTCCCTTGTGAAATAGGCAGGGCAGCGAGCATTGCTGTCTGAAGCGAAGAGATCTATCTCTATACCTTGCCAAACGTTTGCGAGATCTGCTGAGTCGTTTATGGGTGAAGAGTCCACTCCTCTGGGTGGACTTTGCCCAGTGACAGCATGTTGGTACCCTTGTTCAGTTTGCCCAGGATGTGAGTTGCTCTTATTGAGCGCAGATTGTGCTGGGACCACTGGCGAAGAGCTTCATTGTCACTGAAGGAGATGACACCTGAATCACTTGGTGAATTGGGCGCTTATATAATCACGGGCCCACCCATTTAGGCGGGCTTTGGCGAGAACCTCAGCCATAGGTTCGTGCAGCACCACTGCCAAGCCATTGGATCGTTTTTTACACTGCATGAACCAATGGCTGTGCAGTTTCACTGTGTGATTGAATAAGGCTTAATTTAGAAGGAAAAAATTGAGTTTTCCCATAGCGTCTTTAGCTGATGCAGTATGAGTGAAGTGTCGGAAGGGTACACCTTACAATATACTACATATACATACTTCTACACAGTGCATCAAGGATGAATGCAATTAAATGACAGATATCCCATTCATATCATATTAATGCTGTACAAGTGATTTAATAAAACTCAGTTGATAACACGGCACTAAACTTTCCTTTATGAACAATGAAACCTTGTAATACAAACAGCATATCTGAAGTCTGATTTTGCCTCTATTTTTTTTTTCTTTGCTCTTGAATTTATTCGAAAAGTAGAGCTTTAGTACTTTAGTAATGTTGGTGCTTTAGAGACACAACATATCTAAGAGGGTTTTAGCACACTAAAGCACACTGATTAGCACACTAAAGCATGCTAAAATTCTCAAAAGAAGATACATCTCTTAATTTATCCACTTTAAAGGGGATAAATTAGTACCGCTGAAGATAAAATTGTAGATAAACTAGTCAACCTTCAAAAACAACATCAAAACCCTGAGCTGAAAAGTGTAGAGGCATCCAAAATATCATTGATTAAGAATACATTATCCACTTTAGACCTGTTAAAGAACTAACACTTGAACTATCTCCTTCAGCATGCTTTTGACAGAACTTCATAGCAAGTGCATAATAATGCCAAGGGCCTATAGTTTTTGACCTCGTTTCGATGGGCTTTCTTTAGCCGGCCCTTCTGCAGCTCACCTCCGGCCAAACTATCATTCAGAACTGCCAGCAAGCCCTCCCCCAGACTCTCCCAAAAGACCTCATAGAAATCAATGGGAAGCTCATCAATTTCTGGTGCCCTGCCATTTTTCTAGCTTTGTTGTAGTGCGAGTGGCTTTTTTGAAGACAAAGAGCTTCAACAGACTCTTCAAGCACCTGGGGTAGCCTATTATAAACTTGTTGTGTCAATAATGAGCCCTCAATATACTTGCAAGCATATAGTTCCTCACTGAAACAGATAAATTAATACAAGAGAACCTGAATCAGACCTCAATCTCCTGTAGTTTCCACTCAAAAACGGAATTGCTGCGATATTAGTCTAAACCTTTGACAAGTTTTGGTGACAAAGAAAAGGCATTGATTATAAAACTGTTGCCGTTGCAGTTTATCTACACCCCACGCAAATATACTCTATCGAAACAACTTGGGCATGTCTAGATAACTCTAGATCCTCATTCCTCAAGCAATTAGAAAGTACTTATTGACAACAAAAAACAAACAATTGTTTAAAAATGCACTTACTCAACTGTACACTTACTCAACATTTTCCAAAAAACAAAACTGCGCTATGCATCTTTGATACAGAACTTATGCTGAATCTTCTGAATACTCTTGACACTTTGATACCTCATTTCCCTAAACCATCCAACTAGTTTAAAACTGCCTGACGCCAAAAAAAAAAAAAGTCTGGTAACATTTCATATAGCATTTTGTGACTATTAAATACATTACACAGGAAATATGACAAGCCACTATACGATTTACAAAAAACAACAGCTCAGCATTTGCTTGACGACATTCGCATAGGCATTCAAAAAAAGAGACAGCATTTAATAAGCATGAGACTGAATAGGCTCTTATTTGTTTATATTGTTCATTCAATTTTTTACCCACTCTCTTTAGGATCTTTTCTGTCTCTACAGGGGTGATAAAACAGGTGTTGTCTACCTGTTACTGTTTAACATCACCTGGGGATGAGGAAGGAAACGTCTCATCTCCCACAAGAACACGCTTGCATGTGTATGAAACTATAGCCTGCTGAGACAAATACACTTTTCTAAATATAAAGCTATGCTATCATAGCAACATTAATGGCAGAGAGGGGGAACCTGCTGTGTGCTTCATTTAATGGCTCAGAGAACCAGCTCTTAATTAGCTTTGTGCAACTGATAGAAATAGACCGGTCAGAGCGAGAAAGTATTATACTTGATGATAGTGATACTTGCCTGAATACCAAAATAACTAGAGTCTAGGTTTTTATGGCATTTGATGAAACGCTTCGTCTCGCATCTTCAAATCGGTGGCTGAACAAAAGCCTGTATGAGGAATAAAGTTCTGAGACACATTTGCGACGTTCTCTTCTTGAAAAAAATTGAACAAGACATCTGTGAGTGTTCTATTAATATTCTGGCCAATTGTACCTGCCAACTAAAGCATATCGAATAATCAAACAGAAATGGACCCTTATCGCACCTGTGGCATTGTGGGTAATGAATCAATGCAAGCCAACTGTGCATGCATGTTTATGAGCACCCATGTCTCACCAGATGTTGTCTCAATTATTACTTCCATATAGAGAAGTGAGCTAATTGAGCAAAGAAGAAAGGAAAAACAGACAGAGATGCAAAGTGTAAGAGTCTTATGACTAATTGCTTCCGACAAGGAGATTTAATATTTTTAATATCACCAAAAAGTAATAATTTGCTTAATTTGCATCTAAATTAGAGGGTTATTGTTTGAGAGACTTCATTTTCAAACACATATAGATGAACGGTGTCATCCTCGACACACACACATACTCACTTGAGGTTTAGTCCGTAGAAATTGTGATTTCAGTGTTACAGAAACGTGTACGGAATAATGTGAAACGCAATATAGGATTTATTTTATTTTCACCCCAAGTGCTTTCATGTAATTAGAGATTAATTAATACCATCCAAGTCACTCACACATGTAATCGTGATCAAAACACAATCATTGTAATCTACTACAACCATCAAGGGACTATCCAAACAAATTGCCATAGGAAAAGATGTTTGAGAGAGTATATCTGATGGAAATAATTAGATTGAAGTAATTACACTGTGCGATAACTAGATTCTCATTGCGAGTCAAATATAAATAACGACATTTTGATGTACGACCACATGTATTATCTTGGGTCTAGTACATTCTTCCTTATAGGTGAAGTGTGTCATTTCTGTACTCTTAATTTAAACTGTAATCTGTTTGTCTGTGCAACCCAAATATAAAATTACGGTATTCTGCTGTAAGTGTGGTGTGTAACCAACACAGTCTCACAACCAATTTGTACGTATTCGTACAAGGTGCCAAATTCCTGCTAATTTGTACTAATTTGTACAATCTCACTTGTACGATTTGCTTAAAACCCAATCACAGGTAGGTTTAGGGCGGGGTTAGGTGTATTCATACTATTTTTTATCCATCATGTTGGAAGTGTTATGTCATCTTTACGTTTATGTATTTACTTTTTAATAAAATAAGTACTTTTATTTAGTCAGGATGCAGTAAATTAACCAACACACACACACACACACAAAACAACTATTGTCAGTGTTGATAATAATAATAATAATTAAAGCTTACTGATCAGCTCATTTTATGAGCTAACTAATTCGTACAAATTTGTACGACCTCACACTAATTCATAAGAATTTTGCTAAATCATATGTATTTTTTACGAGTTGACAATTCGTATGGATTTGTATGCATGAACTACACCTAAACCCTGCCCCTAAACCTGCCCGTCACTTGGGTTCAGACAAATCATACAAAATCGTACAATTGAGGTCATGTGAATATGTATGTATTAGCCCAAATTTTCCATCTCGTATGAATATGTACGAATTGGTCGTGAAACGGTGTTGAAAATTCAGGTCTGCATCATAGGAAAATAAATCATTTTAAAGTTTATTCAAATTGAAAACATTTACTTAAATTATAATAATATTGCGTAATGTTTCTGTTTTTACTGTATTTTTAATCAAAGAGTTGCAGGATTGGTGAGTATAAAAGACATATTTTTTCATCTTAACAAAAAACACTTACACCTTTCAAAACATTCCTCTACTTTTTCAAGAAATGAAATCTGAAGTTTAAAAAAGGAATGTAAAACAATTTCCTATTCGATTGTATTATTAATAAAGAAAAAGTAATAAATATCTAACTGTGGTGTATTGTTGTGCAGAAGCAGAAGGGCTTTGGTCCAGGTGAGTCCATTAGGAAGTCAACAAGCTTGTTACCGCCACCTGACTGCCAAGAGCTACATTAGCCTACATATGGTCCTGTCAGTAGCTCCATGCTATCACCACTTATAAAAACAATACCACCAAAACTATAAAAATAAATGAATAATAATATCACAATGAACACAAACATTGTATCCTCTGACGAGCAGCAGGACGGGGCTGGTGGGTTTGTTTAAGGGGGACATGAACAGAGGATGCTGTGTCAGTTCCCCAGTGAAACGAGGGATCAGCGACAGCAGCAGATGGTGTGATTGTGCGGGAGGTGGAGGATATTTTCCACTTGCCTTCTTTTCTGAGGAAGCAGTCTGGGATGTGTGCCAAGTTTAGGCAAAATGTGCCCTGCCGCCAGGGTTACGGTGGCAGTGTATGTTTGACGTGGTACACATCCAGCGCTAGTTAACAAAGTTCTAAATCAACAAACTGACAGATGTCAGTCACAAACAGCCTCAATGTTTTCTGGACAGAAATTACCCCTGTCCTCAGAAAATCAAGAAGAAAAAATTCACTCATCGTTCACAAGAACGATCTACCCACAGCCTAGATTATCGAGAATTATCTGCTCGTGTGTGCACATGTCACGTCAATCCGCATTGTCCTCTTCCCACAATCCCTCAGGGTTTGCCGTGTTTCTGCGTCCCTCTTTCTATGGCTCGTCTCAGCCAAGGCCAACGGCAAGCCAGCAACAAAACAATCAAGACTTGCCAGTAGCAGCTGGCCTGGGTTCACATAGCAACATTGTGACAACATTTTAGCCTATCCTGACAATGTGTTATCCCACCACAGCAAGGCTGGCTGTTATTGCAGTCGTCTGCCGTCTCTTGGCAGCTGGATCCTGCTGGTCTAAAAGTATGTAATGTGATAGACAGCTGCTGTGTATGATTTCACTGTGCTAAACCTGCTTCAACAGATCATCAAATCATGTTTACTCCGTTTTCAAGAAAAAAAGGCAGAAGTCGCGATTGATTTTGCATTCCACACGTTATCGAAAGCTGATGCAAATAACAAAAAAAGGGAAAAATAGATGTGAAGAGCTAGTTGACATGAAGTTTGCACCTTGCTTTATTCATAAATGTCACGTGATTGATCATTTTGCAAATGCATTATGACCAGCACTGTGTAAAAAAAAAGCATACCTAGTTAAAAACATAATTTGTATTTTGTATAATTTAATAATTTTGTATTTATTTGTTAAAAGATAAGGCTATTTTAATCAGGGAAATACAATGAGTACACTTTATAGACATGAAACATGGCATTCAAATCTGTACAGATCTAAAGCATCCAAAATGTTTGAAATTCTCCACTAGTCTGATCGTCAAAGCAGTTAAGCTTCGCTTCTTGCCTGGTTATGACTGACAGCACCAATAACACAGAGAGTCAAGGCTCTGCCACAGACCATTACACCAAGGTTAGCCATCCCTCGGTCTTCTATCTCAGCCATCATTCATCACGTTTCCCCTTCAGATGGAAAAATCATTTAAATATTGCCTCAGAAAGTTCAATTTTTCCATCTTTTCTGTTGCAATGTAATGAGACGTAACACATTTCTTTGGTTCCACTTCTTTAATTCATTAGCCTGACCATTATTTGACGATTATCACAAAGTTAACATCAGAAACCAACCCTTCTTGATTACTTTTTAATGTTTTCCCTCTTATTTCCTGTCTTATCAGCGATCAGTAGGTTTTAAGCAATGAATTAAGGCGTCACGCAGCGCGGGCCATCAGCAATTAGGGACGATGTTGCACTCAAAGCTATTTCTGACATCTTTTTATTTCATTCTCCTTTTATTTTCCGAGGAACATGGCAGAACAGGACAGATACGACCTGTGTTTACTGCGTTATCATTTTTAATGAATTACCAAGCTCATGGAAACTGTGGAAAGTCTCAACTTCAAACGAATCTGATCCAATTAAGGTGCTTAGCCATCTGTCAAAACAGTCACTTCACTGAGTGACACTCACATTTTAATGAGTCGCATTATCCGTTAGGTATCATTACCCTGGATCGGGCTCACACCGACAAAACCCACCCCTCCCTGTTTTCTTCCAATGCTAATTCGTGTACATAGTGATTCTCTGATGCAACACCCTGGTAACTTGCATCTATCAGAGGCAAACAGAGTTAAGCAGGCGTTCTCATTGCCATTACTTTGTGGATGTTTCCTGTAAGAGCAGTGAAGGCGGTGGAGACTGTTACATGGCCGTAAATCCATACGAAGGACAAAGACGCTCATCAATCCCTCACGGGCGGACAGACAGGGTGGTCCATCTGGCAAAAACATCAAGCTCAAGTACAATCAGAGGGGACACTGGCTCATCAGTTCCTTCAGGCTCTGGAACACTGATTGTGTGTTTCATGGATTGATGAGGAGGTTTAATTAAAGTGATGGACGCCTGGCATGATGAGACGTGTGGAAGACACACTTGTGTAACCAACAGTTGTGTTTTCTCCCCCAGCTAAACAAATGCATTCTGCAAAATGTGCACTCTTTGCATCAACATGTGTGCCATTTTCCCTTAATGGTTGATGCTTAAGCCAAAAGATATTCAGCAGTCTCATACACTTTATATAATATAAACACTTTACATAAAACCTCAAGTGAATTCAAACACACTCAAAGCGGTCTTATCTAATCTGTCGGGGTGGGCATAGATCCCATCACTTCCTCTTGATAGGAACATACATATCACTTGATGGGGGAAAGTCATTAGGGACACTTACACACAAAAACAACAACAACAACAAAAAAAAGATATAGCGTTGCACATTATAAACATAAGGACTTACTGTATAAGGGCTTTCAGGGACTTAAATCATCAATGTAAAATCTTAAATTCCCTGTGTTCACATTAAGCAATGTGACAAATTATCAAAAGCATTTGGAGTATTTGCATAACATAAAATATTACTAGAAATATGAAAAAAATATATATATATTAAGTGTTTCATCTCTTTATCAGTTCCTTTACATTTTGCCAAATTGCCACAAGCCAAATATACTGTATCTGTTGTTAATTATGCTGAGGTGGAAAAAAAAAAAAGATTAATCTTTTGTGGAATATAAGTAATAGCATAATTTCTTTGACAGTCACGCTACTGCAATTTTAGACTTTATGCCAGAAAAAATAAAAAAATAAGTCTGAGCCAACCAAAAATATGCTTAAAATTAAAATATTTAAAGGGTTTAAATTAAAAGAAAAGTTTTGCCTTAAAATTAAAAAGGATTCACTCAAAATAAATAATAAAAAATAAAACATGACCGATGTTCATCTTGATATTTATATATGACTTGAAATAAAATAGCACAGCTGCTAGAAAATATTTAGATTATATGGAAAATATATGTAATTAGAACAATTATTTTTTAAGCAAAACTGTATTACATTTTAATGATTTATAATAATAATAATAATAATCCATTGCAATTATATTTATTTGAGACTTTATGACTATTTGAAAAAAAAGTGCTAAAAATATTTTTTGTGGTGGAGCGAAATATAAATAAAAAATTTTGGATGCTTTTTGGGTTGAATGAGAATCATATTCTCTGTCTTTTAGTAGCTACTGCTGATTAATTAGGTGAGTCTTTGGGTATATTTGAGAATATAACTAGGCCTACCTTTCTTTTTCTCCAACCATTTCTCCCCCTACTCCCTCTTTCCTCTCCAGGGCTGGTGATGAACCTTCTCTTCAGCAGTGCTTTATTCACAATGACACCTGGCCCATCTGAAAATCAAACAACACAGTCTGCTCTCAGCATCCAGGGCATTCAATTACCAGGGTTTTTGTTGTTAAGAAACAACAGCTCTCATATCGCTACTCTATAAACAACACTACAGCACAAAAACACAAACAAATCCCCAATTGCAAGCATGTGCACCTGCCCTTTGTGACACAGCACTCCAAAATGCATTACACCTCTCTTTCTCTCCTTATATCTGCCTCTCTCCTAGGCGTGAGACTCGGGCCGAGGGGTGTTATTGCATTAATATTGGTAAGGTAAAGACACAGGTGATGTGACGCACCACGCGTGACAGGCTTGAGAGAGCGGGGAACTCAGGAGCGCGCGCTGAATGCAAAGCTTGTTTTGCAGTACACGATCCAAGCAGTTTGCGCAACAAACAACACTGGGGCTGAATGAGAAACAACGCTGACCTGTCAGGGTCTAATGCGCAGGGGGAATATATCTTTAGTGAAAAGACAGAGAGAGAGGGAACAAGAGAAAGAGAGATCAGGACAGAAGTGGTTTGAAATGTATGCTCAGACAAAATGGAAGAAAAACCACTAACCTGTGAGGTGATTATCTGACAGAACTATAAATCTGTATCTTAAGAAATTTATATATATGTATATATATTAATTGCGATTAATCACATCCAAAGTAAAAAAAATGTGTATATAAAATATGTGTGTACACTGTGTAGATATATACATACATACATACACACACACAAATGCAGGTATATTTCAGAAAAACATGTTATGATTATATATATTAAATATATATGTAGTATAAAGTATGTGAATATATCTGTATATCCAAACACACACAGAAACACGTTAATACTGTATGTACATATATTTTTTTTTTATTATACACTATACATGTGTATATTTATACTACGGCTGTCAAATGATTAATCACACCATTCATTAATTCTAACCAAAATAAAAGTTCGTTGGCATAATATATGTTATGTGTATATTTTTGGTATATCCATAGAAAACACACATACAGTATATTTCAAACATATCTATTGAAATAGACATATGAAAACATTGAAACACCTCTGTGGCGCGGTCCGACCGGCATCAGCGGGAACCCTCCCCGGAATATTAGTTACCCTTTCAGTCGAATCACTTCGACGTTATATGGGAACTCGCCAGAGAGACCAAATGCCTTTGAGCTTTATACAAAAGGCCAATGAATATTGGCGTGCATTGATT
>JAUCMU010000773.1:0-10790 GCA_032275025.1 Enteromius treurensis | reverse complement strand
CTTTTCTTGTCGTTCAGTCTCAGCACTAGTTTTCTCATGTGAGAAAGGACCTCCTTGTCTTAAAGCCACCATTGAAGTGGTCTCATGTGTAACTACCCTGAGGTAATCATGCTGGCCGCTGCCGCCATAAGGCCCAACAGTCTTTGACTGTTTGACTGTGAGTGAACAGCCTTGTTTAATTCTCCTGACCGCAGCCAGAAGCACATCTACCCGAGCGGGGGACAGTCTTGCCCTGCATCGAGGTGGAATTCCAAATTGCGCCCAAATAAGACGTTCTCCAAGCTGGAGACAACACACAACATGTGTAAGATGACATCTCGATGTCTGCAAGCCTCGGCCTGCAGACAAAATAATTTTTTTGTTTGTTTTGTTTTTCACTCAGGCCACTCAGGTAGAACTGGAGCAGTGTGCGAAAACGTTTGTTGTAGGCTCTCTTCTCCACTAAAGAGAGCCCTTTGGCAGACTACACAAACACATGTGTAACCTGCAGTAGCCGGGAATCGAACCCAGGTCTCCCTCATCGAAGGTGAAAGTTGTACCATCAGGCCTGCCTCGCGAGCACTACTATTATGACTCCACCTCAGTGGTAACGTGGGTGACACACGCACCTAAACAGGGAGACTGTTTTAGTAGCTGCTCTCCCCGGGGAGAAGTAACCGCGATCAACAGCGCTTCACTGCCCTGAGAGATGCCACTAGATCTAATCGCGTGTGACCAGGTTCGTGAGGTCACCATGTATGACGTCCCATTCCCTCATTGGACAGATTTCACAGCAGATTCAGAGAGTGGGCACACAGAGGGGTTCCCAAAGCGTTTCGACACAATTTGAGTTCCTGAAAAGGAACTGGTAGTTCGATGTGAAATCAGACATTGAGCACCCCATAAAGTGAATATTCGAGATTGAAATTGGAAGTCGAATCAGGCTCCTCGAATCGAATTGTTGGCTAGTCAAGGACACCTCTAATGTGTACATATAGTTCATTTAATTATTTTTCTATATTTGTATTTATGTGTGTGTGTGTGTGTGTGTGTGTGTGTGAGTGAGTGAGTGAGTGAGTGAGTGAGTGAGTGAGTGAGAGAAAGATTTAAAACTGCACAAATCCATCAATATAAGAATCCATCAATTAAGTCCTGAGTACACTAAGTCCTGATTATATATATGTCTTCTCTTATTAACATCTAATGTCACTTAAAGCATGCTGCCAACACATTACCAATTGGCAATTAACCCATTTTATTTGCACGCCAAAGCCAATCTCAACATGCGTTCAGTGTTTGCCAAGTGTTATTTTTGGACAGAGGGTGCCATGTAGCCTGTGATGTTTCACAGCCCAGATGTCTGTGTGTGTGTGTGTGTGTGTTTGAGACTGTAGTGAGTTTAATGAAGGTTCATTGGTCTCCTCACTCAACCCAAAAGCCTTGGTTGTCTGGAATCACACATATTTGTATTCATTCTCCTCACGCAGAAGTCTCTCCCTCTTGCTCCCATTAGTTTAATTTGATTCAGTCTTCTCAGTCTGTTTGTTTCCTTGAGGATTTTTTGTCCATTTCCTTCCACATGAATTAAAAATGAGTAAACGTGGACGTTTGTGGACGTTTTACTGCAGAGACTTTAAGATAGGGTGTTTTTCTCTTGTCTGCAGGCTTTGTGAGCTTCGATAACCCCGCCAGCGCTCAGGCTGCCATTCAGGCTATGAACGGCTTCCAGATTGGCATGAAACGCTTGAAAGTGCAGCTGAAACGGCCGAAGGATGCCAGCCGTCCATACTGACCACAGCCAGGGATGCATGCGTGCACTCTCAGCCATTAGGAGAGGTAGGCATGCGCTTCAAAAAGTCAATATTTTAATCAAGCCGGAGCTGTCCATCATAATGTACTGCAGCCTTATGTAAAGTGTTTGGCTTGCCTGATTTAATTGACGCCTGTAGAATATATCATCCCTCTATTGCAGTTACATTATGATGATTTAAATAAGCTTACCTATAATAAAAATTATACCGTAATATGTGTTATGCAAATAATTGGGCTTTGCAAGGCAGCATTAGTACTGATTGTTTTTTGGCTTTTACTCTAAAAACAAAGCCCAGTTTGAGTTGCTTTTGTTCGTTCGCAAAATTTGTAATGTTCTGCTTTGAGATCATTTTGAAAAGCATGGCATAAAGATTAAGTACAATTTACAATTTTGTAATAATATTAGTTTATTCACTGCAATTATCTGCAAGCAGAATTCAAACAGTATGTTCCTTGTCAACACTATATTATATGCCAAGTACTGGTATCTATCTTTTCAAATATATAAATGCATATAATAATTGTAGCTTATAGAATATTTTGATGTCTGATTTTACTAGTATTTTTGAAAATAACAAAAAAAAAATTTCAATAAAAAACTTAAATTATTATTGTTATTATAATAAATGATATTTGTAACTTCCTAGTGTTATTTACTAGTGTTTTTGACAACAACAATATATTTATATTTTAATTAAAATATTAAAATATTATTATAGTAAATATTTTATTAAAAAATATATATCTATAATAATAATAATTGTTATTATTAAATAGATATTTTAGTAATTATTAGTAATTGCAAATTACTAAAATTATATGTTTTAAATAAAATACATAAATTATAAATTATTATTGTTCTTAATAATAATTATTAGCAGTAGTTATTGTATTTTTAAATAAAACTTATTTAATGTATTATTTTTTTTAATTATTTATTATTTAATTATTATTATTATTATTTTTATTAAATATATTTGTAACTCATATAATGTTTTAATACATGATTTTACTAGTATTTTAGTGAAAACAACAACAATGTTTTCTATTTTACTTAAAAAAGCAAACAAAATTATTATATTTATTATTATTGTTTTTGTTGAAAATAACATACTTTAGATGTATATACTTTAGCAATTATTAGTAATTGTAAATGATTATTTATTATGAATAGTATTTTTAAATACAAAAATAAATTATTATTATTATTATTGTTGTTGTTGTTATTGTTATTATTGTTAATAGTAATACACATTAAAAATAATTATTTGTAATTTGTTTTTTTTTTACTAAAAAAGTAAAATAATTGATTTATTATAGTTTGTGTTGTGGTTTTATAATATAACTTATCCATTACAGTGGGCCACAATGAGACATTACAAATCATCCAAATGCCTGTATCGCTACACCCCAAGTTTGGAGTATAAAAGCCTGTGCCGAATGAACCAATCTCTTCTTAAAAGCTGCAAACTTCTCCGCTAAACTCTCCCGGCAAACAGTCAAATGTTTTCTTGAAGGGGATGATGCAATCCAGCAGCACACCTGTATCATGTCATCTCTCCAGATGCCTCTTTCATGTTTAATGTGATGTCAAGAGCGCAGGCCTGAGTTTGAGCTTCACACGGCTCCGGCTGTGCCTGATGGCTCTGGGTTTGACATGCAGGTATCAAGCTGTTAGCGTGTAGCTGAGCTGTTTTCCTCCTCTGCTGCTGCTGTCTGTCTCCCGAGTCAAACTCTGACATTTCTCTCTCTTTCTCTCTCTCTGGCAGGTTTTGAACAGTTGTAGTCTTGATGTTTTGACGGATGGAAACTTTTCTTGAAAAACCAACACACGGAGAAAAAAAAAGACTAAACAAAAAAAAAAACGAAACACACACACATAAAAAAAGAAAAACACGAAGAAGCAAACAAAGCGGAAAAACAAGCGCATAAGGGAGTTTGGTGAAGCATATCGCATTTAACGAAAGCGTGTGTTTGGACGGCGATGAAAGACGAGGGACGACAGCGATGAAGACAAACTTTTTTCTCTTTTGGAAAAACGCTACATACCGAACACTTTGGAAGTACCGTGCATGGCCGGGACTTGTAGAGTTGGCTAAAAAGCAAAAGACGGATCCATGCACATATCAAAAGACAGCCGTAGCTTTCAGTCGCGTGGAATAATGAGGGTTTAACGATAAAAGGTGTATATGCCACTGACGCAGTATTACAAACTTTCTTTCTCTCACCCCTAGGGACCAGAGGACCAAAACTTTTTCATCTCTGTCGGTACCGTTACCGTGTACAATATTACCACCGAACGATTATCTTGCGCTACATATATGCTACTTCATATAATATGCCAATTAAGAATTAGACACAATTAATTCAGGGCGTATAGTGTAGGTTTACGGGGAATTGGGGTGTGTTTTATTGAAAAACCTTTGCCGAAAAACTAGTTTCCAGGTTATGGGCGCAAAAGGATATTGATAGATTATCTTTAGTGGGGTATTTTAGGCTCTTGTTATAGACTATGAAGTGTGTTGATATTGATTTGGGCACGTTCTTAATTGCTGTTCATTGCCGCATCTCGTTTCGGAAAGCTGCCTGGTGGAAAACAGGGCATTTGATTCACTGCAATATCATTTAATTCATGCATCATACTGTAAACAAATGACCACAGCTAATGCATAACCACACATGGATATTTTTGCCAAAAGAGCTACACAGAATCACACGGAAACATGCACCACCACCAGTGGCTGTTTTTAGCATTGAAACTGAGGATTTCTCAATTATCTTAGGTTTAGTGACTTATGTTACTTTTTTAATAAAATAACAGCACACACTACTTAATTTGGTCAGCTTACCAAGTACACAACAAGGATTATGTCAACATTACTCTCAATGTTTAATTTTGTTTAATTTTATTATTTTAAAAATTAAATAACAGTTCACACCACCAACAAGTAATCAGTTATTTTTTATTTATTTATTTATTTTTTTATTTAATGTAATGAAATTTTGTTTTATTATTAAATATTATTATTTTAATAAGAATTAACATTGAAATGAAAATTTATTTATTTATTTTATTTTAATTGGTTTTATTTTATTTTATTTGTCAGCTTCCTTAGAAAAAAGCAAAACCTACATTAACATTACTCTTAATTTATTGTTTTTTGTTTGTTGGTTTTTACTTGTTTATTTATTTGGGGTGGGAGGGGGAATTATTTAAAAAAAGAAACTGGATGTCATTATTGACAAACTTTATCTTTTTAAAATTGTATTATTTCGTTTTATTTAATTATTATTTATTAATAAGTTATTTTATTTTATTTATTAAAAACAAGTCTTACCTTTACGTTACAGACAATGGATCTGTTTATTTCCACTACTGTCAGTTCAACTATGTTTTTTATCACATTCTATATTAGCTTGCTTACTGCTGATGCATATATTGCATTATGTATGTTAGTTTAAAATAGTGCTGAATATCCAGCTATAAAACTGATGCTCTTCGTACAGCACGATCACTCTTTAAAACTATTTAACTGAACTGTAGCTCCATTTAATTCTGTACTGCTTTCCCCAAACACGGAGGCTTTACCGAATCCTCCCAAATGAGGTTAAAAACAGCCACAGAAAGAAGTTTTGCAGGTTTCCATTGTGAGAAGAGGCTGTTTTGAGATAGACTTCAGGAAAAGCTTTCATTTAGAAGCAGCCTAAAACGTGCCATAGTAAAGCTTTGAATTCGTTTCAGCGGCTTACACTGATATGCTGTTTGCCAGAAGGGCCTTCTAGAACATTTATATTAGACAAATCAAAACCATAAAACACAGCACACAGAGAGATAAGCAGTCTCTGAACATTTCTATAGCCTTGAGAGACACTTTTAAAGACAGTAGTTCTCTTTTCATGCTTTATTCAGGTATTTCATGTGTGATTACACTTAAATGAACTTCGTAATTGCTCATAGTTACACTGTATTGTGCATGCCTATGTAAACGTAGTACTTATGTAGAGCCAGGCCACAGTTACGGCCTAAACGTCCAAGAAAAAGAACAGAAGTGATGTAAAGGAACAAAAATGTATGAAAAATTGTTTAGGGGTGAAAACATATAGAAACAAACCAGCTAGGCCACATCACTACTGCAAAACATGATAATGTATTTATTTTAAAGTCAACATGAGATCAAAATCGCCCTCGTTTGCTTTCTGAATACACCTTTCTAGTCTTAGTTTGAGCGACTCGGCAGTGCACATAATTGCAAATGCTTCAATGCATTTGTGTTTACTTAAACATATGGCACATTGCGGAAGGGTCGCAAATGGCGTTTCGTGTTGACTTGGCATCATGCTCAGTTGTTTTGACCCACAGAAACTGTTCAACTTTTTCAACTAGGACCAAACCTGTTACGTTGATAGCAGGATGTTTTCATGTATAGCCTGCCATGATCAGTCGACTGTGCAAATGTGCCACGTGCCAGGACAGCACAATTTCCTCCAATCCAAACAAGAGATGCTTTCTCTGTGCCGTCGTCCCGTTAGTATTTGGCCAGGGAACGAGAAACGCTGCCTCTCGTCTAGGAGTTTACGTTCTTGAGGCTAATATGACTGGACAGCGCATTTCACTCTGGATCCTGAAAAGTGGTCAGTCTCTCGCTTAATATTCAGGGGACAAAGTGGATTTTGAGTGCTTGACAGGTCAAACATAGTACATGATTTAATATTAAGGCAGGAATTAGCCAAGTTTAGATGGGTGGATCGCTGTGTGGTTGATGTGACTGATGTGTCCAAACAAAACATAAATAAGTTATGACAGGTTTCACTTTAAATATGGGCGAATAAATAAATAAATATTAAAATAAATAAATATTTTATGCTATACATATATATGATATAATAAATACATTTGACAACATTTCTTAAATATAATTTTATATAAAAAATAATTTAAATAAATTTTAAGATTTCTTTGAATGTATTTATCATATATACTTATAGCATAAATAAAATACATTTAAAACTAATTGTAAAACATTATTACTCACACACACGTTGGTTTACCTCATAAACCACATAAACATGCACATGTATACACATATATAGTGATTTTTTTTTACATTAAGCGCATTTTCCAAATTCTCATTACTGTCATGCAAAATCCATTATTATGAGTTGTTATATTATTGTTATGTTTTGTAATTGACATAAATCCTAATTGGTATTGGTTTTATTTCCTCTTTACTGTAATAATAAATACAGTAATGTTTATAAAATAATGACAAATTCTATAAAGTTGTTTAAGTACTTACCTAAAATATATTTTCTTATATATATATCATGAGCATGCGTTTTAATTTCATTATGTTAATGAGAATTTGGTACAAAAATGTGCTTAAAAATAATGGTGCAAAAAAATAAAAAATATTGTGATGGTCTTAAAATAGACTAAATTATTTTTTATCCCTAACACGGAAAGGATCATTAAAAGTCCAGCAGGGTCCTCAAACACACACACACAACAAGTAATTGCATAAACATTCCAGTTCCTATCGCTCAAGCGGGACGTCTGCCATCTGTCTGTCTAAACTTAAATTAGTGATCAGGGATGGAGCAGCTTTTCAATTAAACACCGATCAGATGATCACATTGGAAGGTCACTATATAATCAACATTCAAGGCCACAATTCTGTTCAATTTTACATCTTCCATTCATTGTTTTTTAATCTTATAAAATAGAACTGTTAAGTGACGAGATCATTCTAAACCAGGGACCAGTGAGATCTTGGATGTGTTTGGAAAAGCACACTAACATGCACACTGTTCTTTTCTCTACTCCATTTATCAAAAACACAGTATGCCAAAGCAATACCCTAGCAAACCCACAGAAAAAAATTACATATAAGATTATTATGAACTATTTTTAGTAGCCAATATTATTGAAGCATGTTTTAAAAGAAAATACAATTTCATTTTTTCTACTTCAAACTTTCGTATTTAATTGAATATGTTACTTGCCATATCTTTTTGTGATATCGACTGTCTAATTATTTTGGTGTAGTTAACTAAAACCAAAACCATAAAACATATTTGTTATTTTAAAGAAAAAGTAAATAGTAACTGAATAAAAGAAAACACACAATAAAAAGGAAAACACAAGAAAATTACTAAAGCACAAATTAGTGCTGTCAAACAATTAATCACAATTAATCGCATCCAAAATAAAAGTTTTTGTGTACTGTGTATATATATTATGTATGTATAAAAACACACAATATATGCAGTATATATTTTGAAAATATTGATGTATTTACATGTCTATGTTTACATGTCTATATATATAGCCATACAACTTATATTATAAATAAATGTAATATATTAATATCTTCTATTTTTCTGAAATGTATACATGCATGTGTGTGTATTATTATATTATACATAATAAGTACACATAGTACATACAAATGTATTTTGGATCGATTAATTGTTTGACAGCACTGGCAAAAATAAAAACAATTCAAATATATATATATATATATAGACCGTGCCCACCACTAATATTAGCACCCTGGGTAAATCTGCATTGTTTATCCTTTTGATCTTTCATTCAAAAATTGAAAAATTTTAACCTACCATTGAATTAAAACAATTGAAAATAGGGAGAAAAACTCATGATGAAATAAATGTTTTTCTCTAATACATATTGACCACAATTATTGCTGTCCTTTTCCCAAGATAACAGCTTTTTACAGTTTTCCCCTGTAACGCCTGAATAGTTTGGAGAACACCTAATAAGAGAAAAGAGACCACTCCTTCATCCAGAATCACTCCAGATCCTTCAGATCACCAGCTCCATGTTGGTTCTCCTCCTTAGTTCACCTCACTCAGGGTTCAGCTCAGAGGACTGGGACAGTCATGGCAAAAGCTTCATTTTGCGCTCAGTGAATAATTCTTGTTTTATTTTGGATTATGGTCCCAGTGGAAGACCCAACCATGGCTCATTATAAGATTTCTAACAGAGTCAGTGAATTATTGTAATATATAAGAAATATATTCTTAGTTTTTTCTCACTGTGTTGATGTTTAAGGGATTTTGGGCTTTCCTTTCCCTCCCTCCAGGGCTGGATATTTTCATGTTCATAATCAGCGTGCAGTGCTCAAAATTGTGAATATGAATAGGAATTTACTTCAATGATATTTTACTAATAAAAATTCTAGGGGTGCCAATAATTGTGGGCAACAAATATTGGAGAAAACATTTATTTCACAGTGAGATTTTAACCCCATTTCAATAGTTTTAATTAAATGATAGGTTATAATAATTATCTCAATTATTAATTAATTATTAAGTTTTATGCACTGTAAAAGTATTTTCTTGTAAAACATACTTCAGTTATTTTTATTGACAATTTTGAAAAATAATTTTTACAGTGTGTTTGAAACTTATTATTGCATACTGCATCACAGACTGACAAAACAAAACAAAACAAAAAAACAGTATGCAGTGTGCATTAAACAGTGTATACTATAGTATTCCGTTCCAAACCACAGAACATTCCTAGCCGTGCGGCAGCTGATCCATGCACAGTGGCACATTCAATTATTTCGTCCGGATGTTTCGAAACCTGTGGCTCATACTAACATACATGCTGTACAAACATTAATTCTCATGCTCTATTTCAATTTTTATTCTATTTATTGCCAAAAAAAGAGAAAACTAGTTCTTCTTTCATAGCTTGCCCTGCCTATAGTTCTTTAAATCACTCTTTGTGCATGCTAATTGCTAGAGATGTAGAGAGACATTTTTGTAGTAAAAGACTTAGAAAACATAAAAATGCACCATTTTTTGCTTTCGATTTTCAACCAGTACCTCTTCGGGTAACGGTCAAAGCTTCAAGGTGACTAGCGGAGGTCACGCTAGTTGTAGTTTTTTAAGCGTACTATCATGCAGTAACGTTAAGGATATCATGGAGACATAGTGCTGCGTTTGGACTCGCTGGACATGCTCTTCAGGGTTCGGGCTATTTTGGGAGTATGTTTTACAAACTGTGTTTTTTATTCATACGATGTTACTACCTGAACTAAGCCATGTCCTCCTCCTTCATACTCCCCATATACTGCCATAGTCCTCTGCTAGAGCCGACGCTGCATACAGTATCCGAACATACAAACCTCAAGCTTTCCATCCACGTTTGCTTTTCTTTTCCCGCGTCTTTGATGGAATGATTTGTTCCAGCCAATACTCCGAATGTTTTGTACAGAAGAAAATGGTTATAGAGTAATCTACTGGTATGATATTCTTATGAATGGTTTTGTTTATATATGTGGAGGTGACGAATGCGAAGGGACGGGCTCATGAAATCTGTATTTGTTGGGAATATTGATAGCACAGAACGCTTCTTTCAGGTACAATGGGGAGTTGCGCAAAAGCTCCCTGTGTTTTTTTCCGCCACGAGACCTGGATATAGTTAACCGGTGGCAGAAAACAACTCAGGTCGGCTTTGTTATGGACGATTGTGTTATATCTAGGGTTCCTTAGCACAATATACAAACAGATGTAAGCTAAATAATGAATCTATGTTTAAATGCTATGGAGGGAAGTGTGGGACACGGCCAGATGTTCCCATAACGTCTGTACGATAAGTTTAAAACCCTTCTCTGGAGGTGTAAAGGAGCAAACCGTCCTTTTCATTTCATTTCTGAACAACAACAAACCAGTTTGTCCCATTATCTTCCCTCTTGAACTTGCTGCTTTGACAATTAAATGTGTAAAAGGTTTTAATTACGGTGATTTATTTATTATTTTGCTCATTAATTTATTTGATTAGTTTTTATTATTAGAATTTAATCATTTGCTTTGGTTTATTTATTTATTTATGTATGAACTTTAAGTTTATCATTTCTGACATAATATGTATAAATGATGCTTATTGGGGCTTTTTCTGTCTTTCTTCTTTTTTCAATTTTACAATAAAAATTATAAATGATTACAAGCACTCTCCGATCAATGTGTCG
>JAUCMU010000772.1:0-10798 GCA_032275025.1 Enteromius treurensis | reverse complement strand
AACTGTGGAGCACTGAAGTCTTTTTCCCAGAAGCGCTGAAAGGCGAGACATGCATCCAGCCGGCTAAAGTACGCGGACCTTAAAATGTTAGTATTCATTAAAATAAACTCAGAATATTATGCAAACCTACAAATATTAAATTACACAAATGTATCTAATCTCATTTCATTAACCAATGTCTTCACTGCTGAACTTTAATGATCCAGTTCAACCATACTTGCAAGCAAAAATTAACTATTATGCTTTATTCTTTTTTGTTGTTGTTGTGTCACAAATCTGGTAGAGAAGACCGGGAGACAGTAGTTGCGAGAAAAAAAGGATTTAATTTCCTTAAACAGGAGTTAAAAAAAACAAACAAGTTGTCACACTCTGCGGACAGCGAATGTTTTGAACACAGTCCTTTCAAGCAAGGTCCTTTCACAAAAACAGAAGAAGCAAGTGGCCGCACACAGTGTCAGAAACAGTCTCACAAAATAAATAATACAAAAACAAAAAGGAAGTCGGCACCCGGCTGGCCATGAGGCTGGGAGCGATCCTATTCTCCCGAGATTCTAGTCACAGGTGAGCCAGGGCGTCTCACGCAGCAGGCACTACTCACCTTCGACCAGGACAGGAGGCTTCTGCACACAAAAACTCTTTAGTAGAGGAACGAACGCTAACAAACTTGGAAACGACAGGACGCGGACACAGGTTACATGTAGACAACATAGTGATCTGGTGAAGAATGCCAGCACAGACAGGGAGAGAAGAAGGAATGCCAATCAGCGCAGAAATGAAGACAGGTGTCATCTCAATCAGCGAAAGCGCAGATTACAACAGGTAACAGCTGACAGTCAGACAAAATACCACACCAAAACAGAAAAGCTGAAGGCAGGCCCAATAGTAATTAGACCCGGATCATGACATGTTGTTGTTGTTTTTATTGCTGAAGAGTATTGAACTTAATTCTCCTGTATTCTGCTTTACAGATGTTTTTTTCTTCAACCTGAGGTTTATTTGTGACACTTCTTGGTGTAAAAGAGCCTTTACATTTGCTATAAACAGAACTTCTTATGTTAAAAACAAACACTCATGCTCTGCCCACAATTAAAAAGTAAAGCAAAAGTAACGTAATACATTACTTTCCATAAAAAGTAACTAAGTAATGTAACTAGTTACTTTTTTAGGGAGTTACGCAATATTGTAATGCATTCCTTTTAAAAGTAACTTTCCCCAACACTGCTTGTTCAGGTAAATCTGTATATGTTGGCATGTATGTTGTCTTTTGATGTCGTCTAAATCGGTCATCCTGCCTGTTTTTTCTCTGTCATCCCTGTTGTTGTCTTGTTGTGTCGTCCTAACTGTCATGTCATGTCTTCCTAAATTTTGTCATCAACCTTTATGAGTGCAGCAAATTTAGTTTGAAATATCATATCTGACTAGGCTGTTTTAGGCATTGTCTGCAAATTTACCTCACAGTACAAAAATCAATTAATGTTTACAAGACTATAGTAAATGCCTTGAGGGCAAACTGACTGTCATGATACGGAGGTAAGACGAGGAGAGGCGGATCCATGTGCAACTATATTTATTAGGAAATTTATTAGGAAGCAAGCAGGGTCAGTTAACAGCAAACAGCGACATCAAAGGCAAAGACATCAGAATAATCCAAAAGCGTAGCAAAGGTCAGGCGATCAGCAAACCTAATCCAAGGGGCAAGGCAAAAGTGTGAGTCCGGGGCAGGCAAGGTCGATAACAGTAAATCCAACGGGAAGACACAAGGAACACAGAGAAATACACGGAACACAGGAAGGCTTACAAAGGGGAGAATTATACAAACATCCACAATGATCAGCGACAACTGAGACACAAACAGCTACTTAAGTACACCTGATAATCAGACAAAAGGGGATGAGGAATTAATGTGCAACCATGACAACAAACAAGCTGGGAGGAAACAAATGTTCATAATAAGAGTCCTTAACAGAGAACGGAAAGACAGACAAATAAGCACAGTCTGGGCTGAAGTGCCCTCTGTAGGAACTTGATGGCACTTGCCGCTGGGCCGGTTACAATATGTATGATTAACAGAAACAGCACTGATATCTACATATACTATTTGCTCTAAACATGACCTCATCAAATCTGGTACCATCTTCAATACATGGAATAACAATAGCCACCCGAACAAGCTCTCTTCTCAATTATTGTTTAAGTATTCAATCTAACCGGCTCCTTTGCATATCTTTATCTTATTGAGAAAAAAAAAAAAAAGTCTAAAATGTTGATTTTTTTGAGCGAACTGTTCCTTTAAAAGACAGAGTGAAGATGCCCTTGAATAGAGGATGCATCAGGGAACGGATTAACACAGCACAGTTATAGGTGACCAGTGTAGCAGAGAAACCCACTTTCAGCCAAATCCTGCAGGGACTGTGAGTCCTCTCCCAAGTGTCTCTCATGTTTGTTGTATTTACAGTGCACTAAAGAGCCAGCGAATCCCCAAAAGGGATTAGCTTGCAAAACTCAACTTTGCCTTGAGTCAAGCCAAAATGTGTTTTTCTTTCCTGTGATACTGGGTTAAAATTGATGCTTTTATGTGTCCTTGATACACAATAAATTATTCAGTTTGTTGTGGCTCGATTCAAGAATGCAAATTGACAGAAGGAGGGTCTCAAAGATGGCTGTACATGTAGATGTTTCTGCAAAGTTTAAAACAACATGCAAAGAAAACACTTATGTTATCAGCATTTTTGTCTTGAAAAAGAAAATGATTAAAACGAAATATCATTAAAGAAATAAACATTAATTTGATTAGAAATTAAATCCAATATTTTACAGAAATATATGTATATATATATATATATATATATATATATATATATATAATGTATATATGTATTTATACATTTTTTCTGCTTGCTATATAGCATTTGGGGTTAAAAATGAAAATAAGTAATTCATGTGAATAGTGAATTTACAGTGTTATAAAATAGTTTTATCTGAATAAATGCCGTACCTTTTTAACATTTTATTAAATCCAAAGTTCCTCAAAAATAAAAGAAAGAAAGAAATAAAGTGTCAGACTTTGTATTTAGGTTGTTCTGTGTTTTTGCTCCCCTTGTGTCTGTCTTGCCCATATTTGGTTTTTCCTGTCTTTCGTCTAGTTTATCAATGTTAATTAGTTTCCAGCTGTGTTCCCCATGTGCCTCGAGTTCTGCCCTTGTTAGTGTCTGTATTTAAGTGCTTGTGTTTGTATATCCTATTTCGATTCTCAAGTGTCAACGCTATGTCTGCTCTGTTCCCTTTTGCTTATGCTCATTAAAACCTATACAACTTCAAGATCTGTGCTTCGCGTGCTATCTGCCAGCAAAAAAGAAGGAAATATGTTTCTCGAGGCAGTTATGGCAGATGAAAATTTGCTTTGATTCAAAGCAATAAATGTCATTTTAAAATAGATTAGGAATATACATTAAATTGTAATATAATGTAGTATATTTATTTAATAAATAAAAATAATCATATTGCATAATGTCTTTTATATTATGTGTTCGTTAATATAAATATATATATATAATAACCCTAAATTTATAAAATCATATATAATTAATAAACAAATCTTATTCTGTTATGACCAAAAAAAAAAAAAAAAAAAAACATCAGAAAACTACTTGGCTCTAAATTTGTCTTTAAAGTGTCAGCTGAATCAACAAATAACATATTAATAATCCTAACTTTTAGAGAGATTTTATGTCCATAAACAGAACTTTTCTCAGAATAAAAGCAGTTATGTATTCTTGTCACACGTCTCATCCTGATTATTATGACAGATTGCTGACTGCTGTCACTGCACAGTTCAGGAGGTGGCCACTCTCTTCACAAATTTCACAGCATCATCAAAGGAATCTGAATCCATCAGCATCCAAATTCAACAAATTTATTTCAGTTAAAAACAGCGAAAACCTCCAGACATGCGCTTCAGAGCCCAGAGCCTTAACTGGAGGTACGAGGAAAGCTGCATCTATCCATGAGACGATTCATGCATTTGTATGAAGAGCACACGGGTTCATATCGCTCTGACACTCTCTCCTTTCTTCCTATAAAACACTGCTATTAGTTTTCAATCCCTGCCTTCTTCTCCAGCACCCTTGACTCCTCTCATCCTCAGAGAGAGGATCTGGGGAGAGAGAGCTGCCATTTTGAGTGACAAGCCCAGATAATGAAAGTGACAACTGCTATCTGTGTATATCTATTCGCTTTAATGTGGTGGAAATGAAGTCTGTCTTGACTTAGCGGTATGAGACTTGTGACTTGTTCAAGGATGATGTGGCCTCTTCATCTGCACACGTATGAGGCACTAATGCTAAGTGAGTGCGACTCGTGTGACAATCCTCTTCAGTAACGAAAGATAATACGGTGCACCTGTTTATAGCAAAACATTATAGTATTTGCCATTTTCCACATATAGGATGTCCCATCAGCACATTTACTGAATAACAATAACAGATTAATGATTAGTAGTAGTAGTTAGAAAATAGTAGAAAAATATGTGTTGATAAAGTTAAATGGTATTTAAAATAAAATACAGACGTTCTTTATTTCTTTTTAACTTTTGACCTTTTATAACTCTTTTTTTTTTTTTTTTTTATCAATACAAATTAAATACCCATTTGAAATATCTACAACAGAAACGTTACGGACCCCTAAATGTAAAAAAGTTTTACAAACAAGCAAAAAATGTGTATTCACTTTTCACTCAATGATTAAATTGCACATGGATGTACTGCATTTAAAACAACAATAATAATAATAATAATAATAATAATAATAATAACAATAATAATAATAATAATACTTTTGTTTGTTTTTTATTACATATAGAACACTACTTTAAACTAAAAATGTATTTATTTATTTCTTTGCTTTTGATTAGAGAATTGAAGAAATGGCAAACCTCACAATAAATGGCAAATAATATAGCTCATATAATATTTAGTTTGACCTTCTGAGGTTGAGTATCAATATTTAATAGAGGCTAAGCACCTTGCTTTGCTGTATATACAGTATGCAAGACAGAACAAAAAAAGTTGCACAACCCACAAATTTTACGGATGAAAATTGTGTTATAGATATTATTCACCCATGAAACCATATTGCTTACATTATGGCCAGATAAACTCTGCAGTATTGTGTATAACTCATAAGATTTCCATTCACTGCTATAAGGTTGTTGTTTGCATTAAATATGGTTAGAATGACACATGAGTCTCCACAGTTTTAACATATAAATAACTCATTACCTGCATTTCTCACAGTTGCTTTATAAAGTGGGCCCAATAAACCTGTGATGTGACCTGCACTGAACTGATCTCTAATTGTTTTAAGGCCTCAACCAGCAACAAAACAGATTAGAAATGAAATTACAATCTTTTGTGAAATATTTTTGCAGGTGCATCAGGTCACATCTCTCTGGGAGTGCTTATCTCTGTGTGGGTTCAGATAAGCCTGAAGGAAATTGTTCTGTAATTTTGCTTACACATGTCTATAGTGTGTGGGTTAACATCCCTAGAGACTGATATACAGCTACGCCGCGAACAAAGCTTATCGTGGAGTCACGACAACTGGACACAAGAGCAACCAATCATTCTCTCTGCTGCCTTATAATGGGTACTTATAAACATCTACTCACAAAGGCTTTCACCAGAAGCCAACAAATCAAACTGTGTGTATACTACATTCAAAATCTCCCAGTTTGCTTTGGAATTGAGCAAAAAGTTTTAGTTTAAAAACTGCTACGGTTACACCTATCTTTTAAACTACTCTACCCTCGAAAACTGAGACTTTTGAAAACAC
The DNA here is from genome assembly GCA_032275025.1 of Enteromius treurensis. Lineage (NCBI taxonomy): Eukaryota > Metazoa > Chordata > Actinopteri > Cypriniformes > Cyprinidae > Enteromius > Enteromius treurensis. The sequence goes on along the minus strand of JAUCMU010000772.1, from coordinate 4,969 downwards.
TGCAGACCCTGATTTATTGGAAAACATAGATATGTGTTTGTAGATTTCTCATTCATCTACTCAAAACATGCATACTTAAATTTAAATAATAGGGAATCTACCTAGGCCTATATAGCAGGGGTCACCAAGTTCAGTCCTGGAGGGCCGGTGTCTTGCAGATTTTCTGATTTCTATAGCTGTATCTGCATGAATGGTCATGAGACGTGCATTTTAGGTTGTTTAGTGTAAATCATTTCTGAAAAGCAACAGAAACGGCATTGTAAGCGTGAATCGTTTTCATTCCAAAATATTGTTTTAAAAAATTAAATGCACAGGTGTAAACAGGACTTAGTGGTTGCTACGGCGTCATTTGAGCTTTTCAATTAAAAGTCGTATTATTGTTATTAATAATTAAGATGATATTTTCTCTATTGCTATCTATAAGAGCAAAAAAAAAAAAAATGCATTTTGAAATCTCAATTCATGAAACTACAAATAAATGCAACCAAAGAGCCATTTTCTTGATTATTATTATTATTAATGAACATGATGGTTATTAAAATTATTTGGATGATGATATTATAATCTTATACTAGATGTTGTTAAGCCTAGTGGTGAGGTAAACAAAAAGGCTTTCTTTAATAATATAACCAACATAAGAAATTTACAACATTAATCCATTGACAAGGGTAAGCTCAAACAGACATGTTATAAATACACAGAGGACTAATGAACTGAACTCAAATCAGATGGATCACACAGGTGGAAGCAAATTAACTAATGATTACATTGACACACAGGAAATACCAAATAAGGGCAAACACATGGAACTCAAAATTAAACCAAAACAAGGAGACTAAAACAGACAGTACGTCACAGATGTATTTATTTATTTTTTGTTATTTTTTATTTATTTATTTTACAATTGTATTTTTCAATTCTTCACATGTCTATTACGCTAACTGCTATATTAGCTATATTGGTTTGGGTCTCAGGGGACCCAGATATAAAACATTAATAACATTTAATTATTTTTACCATTCTTAGATTGTTATTTATTCATTTATTTTATTTTTTGTTGTTGTTTTGTTTTTTGATTGACGTACATGCTCTAGAGACTCACTGTAGCGAACGTACTGCGGATTAATTTTATTGCGTTTTTCTACAGTGTGTTTTACTGTTGCCACATTGTACTTTTATGACAAGTCTTCAGTGACTTTAATAATACTTTAATAAAACCTGGATTAGTTAAAAGAAACAATTATTGTTATTATTATTATATTTATTATTTTTATTATTATTGGTATTTTTAAATGCTTTATTAAAAAGGTAATATAAAGTATAATGCATATTTAGTATGTTAGTGGACACATCAAACTTTACTTTAAATTGGTGTGTGACTATATTATTTTAAAAGTGCATTTATTTATTTATTTTTTAAAGAGCATTTTCATAGTCATAAAAGTGTTCTCTTTAAGTAAGTTCCCCTTTACTTCATTAACATAATATTGGCAAGTACATCTTTTAAAATATGTTTAAGATTCACATTCAGTTAATTAAAGCTCACTTCTTAACACTAGTTTCATACAAAGAGTCAGTTTCATGGTAAGAAGAGGAGGAGTAAGAAGCAGCAGAAGGATAAGAGGAAAGGTAACTCCTCTACAGTAATGAGAGCGGAATACGCTTTGATTTGTGCTGTGGTCTGTATGTGTCTGATAAATAGGAGAGGAGGTCTGCCTGGAGAAACTTCATCAAAGACACAGAGATGGACCCCCGCGAACCTGCCGACTGCTGACTCACCCTCAACAACTCCCCTCATGTTTGTAGAGGTAACAGTTGCAGGCCATTAGAGAGAAGGTAAAGCATGGTTTAAACTTGATAAAAGAAATATATACTGTTTTCTATAACACTCAAAAGTCAGCGCTCTCCTCTGCTGACTCCAGATCAAACTGCATTTTGAGAACAGACATTTCAGAGTCAAGTCATTTGATATTTTAGGTGGTTGAAGAACAAAGTGTTTGAATGCAGGAAAGATAATATGATGTCAGCTGCATACACGTAGCTTTAAAACAGACAGGTGTGGATAGCAAGAGTGATGCTCAAACAGCACTGCAGTAAAATAAATGGGCTACTGGCAAAGAATCCAGGCCAATTAATTACCATTGATTCTGAAGATGCATGAACAATGGTCATTAAAATGTTAGTTAGTGTCATTTCAATCAGAAAACCACAATGGCACTTGTCCAGGGTTATACTTTATCTGAAGTGGAAAACGTGTTAGAAATACAGAGTGAGGAAATTATGCTTGCAAACTCAGGGAGAAACACGTTTCTAAAATATTAGTAATGTTTGCAATGGTGTACATTTGCAATGAACCTAAATATAATACTATCAATGTAAACTTGTCTATATTATTACGTTTTACAGTGAAATCATGACCATCCACAAGGGGGCGGTCATATATTAATACATTCGAGAGAGACCCTTGCAAAAAAATAAGGCCAAATAAAAACAAATCACCAACAACCAAAAATGTCATAATCACATTAAATAGACATTTTACTGCATCAGCATGTCTCAGCTGCTCTGATGGAGAGACGGCCCACAATTCATTTAATAAGATTAGGCTGAGGAGCGAATAAAGGCTAAAGCTAAAGCTCAGCCAGACTCATGCCTCTCTCAGCTCAAGACCGGTTAACCATCCTCTTTAATCCCTCATGATTTCCTAAAGCCCAGAGCTGAAATAAAGACAGAGTCTGTCGTCTATTTAAGCTATGAATTTGACTGATACTCAGTTAAAGGGGGGAAATTACCCCAGAATGTCAATGTTGCCATCACTGACTCACTTTTATGTTGTTCTAACCTTTTGTTGTTGCATTTCTTCTGTGAAAGATGCCTAAGAAAGGAAAGCTTTATTCAAGGGAAACATGTAATATGGAATGTGCACCACTACTCTGTGAAGAAACAGAGATAAAAATGCAATGATATCAGCCAAATAAGACTTGATTAGTTCAAAGGAACACATTTAAGGAATAAACTAGAATAGAATGGAATGGAATATAATATAATAGAATAGAATAGAGTAGACTTGTGTTGCTATAAATTGCTTAGGACACATTGAATTCACACTTGAAATGAATAAGAGCAAGTGCGAAAGTTTTTTTAAACATTTATATATATATATATATATATGTGTGTGTGTGTGTGTGTAGCTTTGATGTTGCCGACTTTACTTTTAAAATACTTGGAGTAAGTCCCATGGTCAGAATAAAAAATGAAATAAAATAAAATTCAAGACTTGCTTTAAGAGAATATGTATTACCTAAGCAAGGAAAGTTACAGTTATTTATATAAGGTTATTTATAATTGCCAAAAGTTTTAGAAAGAAAATAAGATAGAATTGTGAAACCAGTGATGCTACTTTCCCAATGTTGTTATTAAGTATCAGGTATTTAATACTTCTTGATTTGGATACATCTACACCAAATGGGCTCAATTACATAATTTCTGAGATGTGTTGGGCTCCAATAGTTAGCAGGTAAAAATGGGTTTTGTTTGTTTTTATTATAAAACAGTATTCATTTGCGCTACGGGGAGATTCTGAATAAATTTCAGATGTGTTATCTCAATCTTCTCCAACAGCTATTTGGAGGCTTTTGGTGTGTATTTGTTTTTGGACTTGGACTTATTTGAACTTTCAGCAACACAGCAGACACTATAGTCAGCATCAGGTGAGAGCTAATTAGTTTTGTCTTTGCACATAATTACTCACACAGTCCCTCATGAAAATAGTCAACAATGTATAACAACACTTGAGGTTCTACCAGCTATTAGCCCAATCTGTTAATCCAAAATGACAAGACAAAACAAAACAAAAAAAGATTGGGTGGGTTGTTACAACAAATGGGGCCTAGACATAAAAGGACATAAAAGTATAATAAAAACAAACTTTATGGCTGTAATATAGAGAACAAATCATAGGAATACCTTTTTGAAACTCATGGTGCTTTTGGGGGCTTTTTGAACCTTGGAAGCTTTCAGTGTAAGCATATGGAAAACAGCAACCTTTTCCTGTACTCTTGTGTTCCACAGAATAAATAAAGTTGTGTGCATATGTAAAGACTTGGAAGGTGAGTAAATGATGACTGAAATTTCATTTTTGGGTGAACTAATCTTTTACAGGCAATAAATGGAACTTTGTGGAGTCATAGATGGATTTAGTGGAATTGGTTATGGAGGTTTGCTCCTGGAAGTAAAGAATCTTGTCCTGGATTTTCCAAGCAGCTTAGCTTTCTAAATATTCATCTGAACCCCTGTAAGAAATGGCAGGTATGATCCGTCATCCTTCTGGGATGTTCCTTCCAGACTATTGAACCATTGAGCCTCAAACCACCACAACCAAAGTAAGCTCCTCATCTTTGTGGTGAATTTTGCTACTATGGAGAAAAATACAGAAGCAAAGTGATTTAATTCACATCCACTCATTATTCATTATGCTAATTGGTTTTGTAATAAGGTTTTAACATGATTGAAACAAGGTGTAGACTTTCAAATGCACCTCACTATGTGTTTATCACAGGAACAACAGATTTATTAACACCCAAGCAAGCAGGGCCTGGGAGGAAGCTGATAAGGCTAACACTTATTCAGCTGCAGTTTGTGCACTCCGTTGCAATGTAGCTACATTTTGTGAAGCCAAAACCTGCTGAATAGAATACTATTACTTTGGAATAATAATATACATGTGTAGATATTTACCAGGAAATATGAAGGGTGCTTGCTTTTGCAAAACGTACCACTTCAAAGCTAAGTTGTTGTTGGAACATTTTCATTTTCAGTGACTATGCTATTACATATGGAATGATATCCCGGACTTTTTTCAAAAGGAATTACAAATTGCATTTGCAATTGCGTTTTCCATATGTGGACGCATAAACTGTGACATAATTCAAATGCAATTGCAAATTTTGCATTATCGTTTGCTTTTCCG
>JAUCMU010000771.1:0-10818 GCA_032275025.1 Enteromius treurensis | reverse complement strand
TTTCCTGGGTGATCCAGGATTTTTCAGTTTAGTGATATTTGTTCATGAGTCCTTTGCTCACTCTTTCCAAAAGTAACTGTATGATTTTGAGATCCATCTTTTTACACTGAGGACAAATGAGGGACTCAAACACAACTATAGCAAGAACGTGAAAACATTTTCTGATGCTTAAGAAAGAAACACAAACCATTAAGAGCCCGGGGTGGTAACACTTTAAAATGGATGATTAGAATAAATTGTACTTTTTTTTATTTTGGGAAACACTATTATTTATGTAGCTACTGAAATGCAATACTTAAAAACAATCTTTAAACAAAATTTACACATGACAATCCAGTTTAAAAGAGTACATCCTCTGGCTCTTAATGGATTGTGTGGCCTTCTCGAGCATCTGCTAATATTTTCATATTTTATAATAGCTTTGTATGATACCTTCAGTTGTCTTCAGTGTGAAAAGAGGCAGAACATGCTGGAAAATCAGCGCAGGAGCTGGAAGATTTTTCTGAAGAACATTAGTCAGTAGATATTCTCAGAACTAACAGGGAACTCATGAACAACTATCACAAAACATAAAAACAGTTGTAGGTCACCAGGAAACAACACACAGTATTTAGATTAAGCTGCATAGTCTGTAGTGGAGGATATTTTGGCTGATCTGCTATGACGGTAGTAGAGCTAACGTTAATGTTAGAGAGAGATAACGTTAGCTCGGGAGACGTATAACGTTATCCGTTTCTTTGTCTGAGATTTAACAATCCCTATTGTGTTTTTCCAAGATTAATAAATCGATCCTGTTATCGGCTTTACCGTTCAAATACAATGATTTGTTATGTTTAAAGTTCGCAATAGCTGCTTTTTTGCGATGCGATAGCACATGCGATAGAGTGTTTTTCGTTCCAGTGTAACGTTAGTGCGTGGTGACGGAGAAAACGTAGAAAATAAGTCATTTCTTTTATTTATTTCTTACAATTACAGGCAGTATTCGCTAAAACACGTTTTAAAAGCGTAAGTTTCTGGGGTGCATGATCGTATTTCTTTCTGCTTACCATGCCTTTCTCTGCAAAAATGGCGTTAGCAATTATTTGGGATTTTGATAGTTATTCTTTACGAATTAACTTAATATTTAGGCTACTCTGTATGTCTGAGTGCATGGGTAATGTAGAGATAGAGAGACAGCGCGCTAGACATATAACGTTATCCGTTCTTTGTCTGCGTTTTAACAAACCATGTTGTGTTTTTCAAGAAAAAATCGATCCTGGCAACGGAATCACCGTTTAAAGTCTGCAATAGTAACTTTTATTTGAGTTAGGTAACAACTCTCTTGCATGCATTGTTTTGATAACGTGAAGCGAGAGAGACGGGGATAGAGATCATGGGATATCAAAAAGAGTGTAGCACAGAAATGTATTTTTCGTTTTAACACTAAGTTATTGCTAATAGCGTAATATTGAGCGTGTTTTTGAAGCATGTATTGTGAACTAATAAAACGAACCTTGAACCCATTTACCATTAATATTTTTGCATTTCTTAATATTAGTCGGGTGTTTAATTCTTTTTTTTCTCGGGATAAGTTCGCTCATCAAATAAAACGATCCTTGATCCCGTTTAACAAACGAGTGTTAAACGTTCATATTAGTTTTGGTTTAAATTATTAGGATTTAAAAGCACTTATTTGCGTTATACAAACTGCGGGTCAGAGGCCTAAATTTAGGTTCGCTAAATAAGGTACATACAGGCGGACACATGCACAGATAAACTGCCCTGCACATGTAGAGTGATTTTGCTCTTTCACTGCATCCATTTAGCACACATTGTTTTATAATTTTGTATATTTAAGAATCAGGCAGATCTAGTTTTATCTAAACCTAGATGGTGCTTTTTGTAGTGAAGCTATGTTTTCTCAAACAGTTCCTTATAGGAGGAATATTTTAAAGAACAATAGAACATCTAATTCACTGATTAAAGCTTTTATAATCATCCATTGATCATTGCAATGTGTGCCTACACTTTTAAAAACCTTTATTCACTAATGTTCATTCTGTTTTCTCTTTCTCTGGCTATTTCAGATAACATCTCTATAATAAAATAACCCAACACGTTAACATTCCTGAGGTGAGTTACCGGATGTGTACATGTCCGGATGTGCACCAGGTGTATGGGTTATTGGACATTTTTTATGACCCCTAATTAAACGAAAGCCATAAATCAGGTCATAAATACCTCTTTTGTCATTCCTAGTTCCCCTATAACTACTCCAGGAATATGTCCGAGGAAAATAGTAGTAAGTTATTTAAATAATTTGGTGTTTTCTGAGTCCGTGTCAAAAAGATACATTTCCTGACTCGCCATCTCCTCTGATGCACCTTAAGTCATCTTTATGGTTTAAAATTATAATGAAAGAGGATTTGTTTTCGGTTTCTTTTTTATTTCGTTAAGTGGTCATTTAAAGCATTTTTAATTGTGTCTTTTTTCGCTGAGTTTTGTTTTTTGTGATTTTTTTTTGTATGGACACTCAAATAAAAGTAGACCCGTAACAGTTCTGAATGAGGTATTACTCTTACCTTTAGCCTATCAGAAAAAAATTACGCCATCTACCTTTTTGTTTCCACTGGAAAAAAATGCAAGTGGTTGCACTGGTTCCTCCGTGTGTTGCAAGAGCCTGCTTTAGATTGTCCTCACAAAGTGAATATACGTGTGTTATTACAGCGCAGGTTTAAAGTTTAAACAGTGTTATATGCTTGAAATGTTTTATTTTATTTTAGGGAAGTTGTGATGATTTGAAAAGGTTAAATTGATAAAAAAAAACGTTACTTTAAAAAAAAAGGAAACTTATATTTAACTAAAATGCTCCAAGCGTTTTTCTAAATTAACTTAATAAAAAAACTAAACAAAATATTATTATTTTGCCATTATACAAAAACCTGAACTATTTTAATAGCTGAAACAGTATGAGCTGTTTTGGTAGAAAGACCACTGTCCAGTGCGAGCCGGGTGGAGCTATTAGCCTCGGACACAGAGGCTGAAATAATTCCCACTGTTGGGACAGTAGCCTCGCGACACCTCTGTAAAACCTGCCCTAAATACCCCTTCACTTAACCGCGTCACACATACAAGGTAACCCCAGCGAGAAGCTGTCCTTTAGTATTCCTTTACAAACTTGGACGCCTCACATGGATAATAACTGACCACTAACAGAAAATAGAGCTGACTTGTGGCATTTTTAATACATTAATGTGGTATCTTGCTGTTTTTTAAACAATTAAAATATCGGCTAAGAGTGTATAGAAAATTATAGAAAATGTACCGAGTAAAATATTACTGAAACTTGAATAGTAATGCCTTACACTGCGTTACAGCAAAAAGTAATTTATTACTGTTATATATTACTTTTGTAACGCATTACTCCCAACACTGCTTAAAACTTACCTTTAGCTTGCTGTTTTTTCTCTTCCTCTGAAATATTATACATATGTAAAAGAAAAAATTAAATAAAAATATGATGTAATTTCATGTACCCATGTACTATGTCAATATTTAAAATGGATGTATATATATTGACATTGCATTTGTTTTGCAGAGTGTTTTGGAGATGACACGGGATGAATTTAATACCCTCCCAAACTGGAAACAGCTGAATATAAAAAAGAGCAAAGGCTTCTTTTAAAAGAATTAAAGAAACCTTTGTCGCTGCAATCTGTTGTACATTCCTTTTTTTTTATTTCTTTTTTTTTTTTTGTCTGTGTTCTGTTTGCCTACATTACCAATATGTACAGGTAATTGTTTTAAAAAGAGGAGCTAACCTAAGGCTGTCACAGTTTTATACATTAGCTTTTGGTCAAGACTTTTTTACACTGTCAGTTAAATGTGACCCAATTCCAACTTTTTCTCATACCTTATGTGACATAGATCGAATCTGTTCTATGACAGTGAAAACAGGGAAAAAAATGCATTTGGATATTTCAAGATCTATTTCAGGCCTCATTTATATGTGGATATAAATTGGATTGGATATTCTGAGGCATTGCATTTTCTACGTTATTAAAACTGTGACAATTTAGTACTTCGCTGCGGTTCAGTGACATCATGTGGGAAGTACGGGTAAAAGCGTGGTAGAGTTAAATGACAACAAACGCAATATGCCCAAGCAAAAGTGTAAACACACAAATCAGGGTCACAATTGAAAGAATGTGTAAATAGAAGGTATAAAAAAATCAGATATAGACATGAAGTATCAACACATCTACGCATTTAATGCAGAAAGCTTTAGCCATAGCTTGAAGCATATAGACCTAAATCTGTTTCACTCTGCATATGCTTGAATTTTAAAAATGTATAATATTTTATCATTTTATTTTACCCTGTTTAACCTTGTTGCTATCAAATTGTGACTTGAAAATGCATTAAACACTAATGGTGACAATTCATGCAATCATTCAGAAACAAATAGGGGCCTTCTGCTCATTGAGGACTGTGCAAGATATATATTGGAAAGTGAATAGCTCTTTAAGCCATATTATGTGCAAATATTAAGTGCACAGCTTCCACAGTAATAAGTATGACTAATACAGTATTATGTGATTGTGATCATTTTAATGTGGTGATAGTCAACTTTACAGACAGCAAATTAATATGTGTGTTAATATGTATGTGGATTCTGAATGTGTGGTATTTGTGTATTGCCAGAAATTTGCCACTAAAACATACTGTAAAAGCTCTTGGTTGATAATAAATGCTATTCAGTGTCATACCACTAGATGTCATGTTCTTTTGTGCATTCTCTCATGTCATATATTTTATGCATTTTGAGGATATAAAAAAAAAGAGGTGCTTTTATTTTACATACTTAATTATTTATTGATCTAATATACATTTCTAAAACAACTTAAATTTCTGTACTGGAAAAATCATTACATTACATTACACATAAATCTAATATTTCACTTCACTAAAATGTCACTTTTTGAAATTCTGAAATTAACTTTTTGGACAATATTTGAATTCTTGAAATGCATATGTGTACTGTAGAAAATTTATTTGCAACAATTTGCTTTGTGAGAAGTGCTAGACAAATTACCTTGAATTTAATTTTCCAGGGAGATCTAGGAAAAGTAACTTTTCTTTGACCCAAGCCATCACACCAACCAGCCTAAAATCACCCCTGTCCCTAATACAACCATAACTTTAGGCCCATTCCTCTGACATCAATGATGAGGTGCTTTGAGAGACCGGTCTTGCGCCACATCAAAGCCTTACTCCTTCCATCATTTGATCCCTAGCAGTTTGCTTACAGGGCAAACTGCTGCACTGAGGACGCCAAAGTCATTCCCCTCCACACTGCACGTGGTCACCTAGAGCATGCAGAAACTATGTAAGGCTGCTTTTCAAAGATTATATCTCAGTCTTTAACACTATCATTCTTGATATTCTAATCAATAATTTGCTGAACCTGCAGCTCCCTCCTACTTGAACCTGGGTAAAGGACGTCTTAACCAATAGAACACAAACTCTGAAATTTGGTTTTCATATATCCTCCACTAACACACTCTCCGGATCACCTGAGGACTGTGTGCTGAGTCTGCTCCTGTACACTGTCTATACAATACAGCGTCTCCACTTTCTGAGAATGCTAAGAGAAAGTGGTTGAAACAAAGGTTGCTGGTGTCCTTAAATCTGTCCACTATCCAGAATGTGTTCACTTATTCCATTACGGCATAGTATGCTGGTAGTTTGGCTGGAGACAAAAAGTCATTACAGTGAACCCCTAGACTCAAGGAAGAACACTAAATAATCCAGCAACTAATTAATATATTTTTATATACACATTATTTTGCATTCTATAACTAATTAGGTCATGTCTTATTGTGTTATGTGTTTTTAAATTTCACTTAAGGGAGTTTCCCTTGATGGGAATATTGTTGTATTTTAATACAAGGACAATAAAGCCATTGAAATGTTATTCAAACATATTAAAAATGTAATATTTTATTATCATCACATCATGTAGCGATAGCACTAGCTAATGATAGAGCAGCCTCACACCATATGTGTCATATGAGGTGAAAGCACTGCTTTTGCACTCCATAGCACTTTTATTTAGCTTCTCAGCCTATGACACACAGGTAAATTGGCCAAACAGATGGTCAAGCTCCATTCTGTCTCTGGAGATTACTTTCTTTGTTTTATTATTTATTTTATAGTGTTATAGAAGCACATTACAATGAAAACAAGAGGCTCCTTTAAGACATGAGCCACAGGACTTTGTAATGTAGTTGTATTTCCTTGATGTTAGAGCAATGTTATAGTTTCATAATGTGCATCAAGGCTTCACTAACAAAAGCAAAAGCTCCTGCTCTGCCAATCTGTGCCAGATGCTCTGAATTCCAAAAAAGGCAATTTTATCTCCTATTCTTTCTTCCTTCAAGTGACTGAATATGACAAACAGTAAAAGAAACAAGAAAATATTCTGCACAGCCTGAAAGAAAAAGCAGTTGTGTCCTTGAATTGCAAAATTATTAGCAAGTAATGTCAAGAGCAAAACAAACCTCATGGAGAAAACATCATAGGTTCCATACCAAGCAAGTCATCCTTCGTTAGACAATCCTCAACATTTCAAGCAACTAATCAATATTTTCTCCAAAGTCAAGACTAGCTAATAATTGATTATGACCCATGAGTGCTCTTCAAAGACCATATCCAGCTCAGATATCAAAACTCCAACGCTAAAATCTCTAAAACAACAAATAGGTTCTGAATACTTTTCATTTTAAGCAATATAGGTTTATTTATTTTCTACCCAAAACCTAACCTGCCCAGAATGTTCATTGGAACCAAATATTGTAACCTGGTAATGACCACCAAACTAAAATGTAAAGGAAGCTCTACACTTTCATGTATAAAAAAAGACCTATTGTTCATTTGCTGTAAAAGTAAAAATTAAAGTTAAATATTTTTATATTTTCATTATGCTTAACATTCCTAACTATAAAACATAAGATAATGTTAGACCTAAACGTTTTTTACTTTAAACATAGAGTACTAAAGTTTTTTTTTTTTAAGGTTCAAAGTTCAGAATCCTTAGACGGAGTAAAAGATCAAAGCTGTGGACAAGGCCACCTGCAGCCTAAAAGTAATCTTTACTAATAAGCATGCAATGTGCAGATGAGATAAAAAAAACTCAAGCTGCAAAATAAAAACAGCTGTATTTATGATGATATTATGCCCTGATCTCGACAGAATTACCAAATGGTGAATTGATCCACAAGCCACACAGATGAGAACATTCTCCCACCTTTCTCTTGTCCCTTTTCTCCCTCATTCTGGTTTGTTTGTGACTGCACCCCTTAATTTCCTGCCATCTTTGTTTAATACAGCTGGAGGTTTCCTGAAGGAGAGACATACAGAGACATACAGTATTTTCCACTTTTGGGCAATTTAGCCACCCACCTAAATTGCTTTGTAAAGAACTCTGCTCAGTTAACCGTACTTAAGTGTTACCTGATGAAAAGCTATTTACATTGACAGTTGTTAGGATATTATCCAAGTTTCATAATCTCACAATGCAAGAAGAATTAACTTTAATAGAAAACCCTGCAAACTCTTTCTTTCAGAAGAATATTCATGTTTATTTAAAACCAGCTGATCTTACCCAAAATTATTAAATTATTTTTAGGTGTTTCATTAATATTTATTTAGTCAGTTGTCTGTCATGCATCTTGAATTGTATTGAATTTACATTTCTGCTGCAAAAACAATCCATTTACAATTTCCATTTTTCAGATGATTTAATAAAATAATTAAGGATAAAGGACTACTATTAACATTTTTTGTTATATGCCTTAACTGAGTGTACTGGTAGTCAAAGTGGACTGAGAATGTAAATTAAGGCATTTTATACTGCATAATGGATCACTGATCAAGAAAAATCACTGATTGTTTATTTTATCCTGATGAATATGCTGTCATTTATCCATGTTAGTTTTGCATGAATGTGTTTTTTTTTTTTTTTTTTTTTTTACTGCCTGGTGAATTAGCCTGCTGGCACAGCAATTGTTTGCTGAGGACGCAGTCTATTCCCATCAATGTTTGATATTGCTTGTGTTGTTTGGAGCAAATTACCCAAGGGCCCTTTTCTACTCTTAGTCTCAAGCTGTTCAATTTTCGATTGGGTTGGAGACAAATACAGGCTTTTGTTACAGTAGTTTACTAGGAGGATGAGAGGGTTAATCTGCTTGAAGTATGCTGCCTTTGCATGTGCTGGTCTTTCTATTATATTATTAATTTTCATTTTGTCAGACTACATTTGATAGTGAACATAAAATGGGATTTAGACATAGTGTTTGCACAGTGTAAAGCAATTTAATTCCTAATTTAGGGAAGTATTTTTTGACTTTGTGACTTGCCCCTTATGGCCTGTTCGGCGATGCTGTCAATACAGTCGTCAACAGGCACCAAGAGGCACGAAAACAAGCGGCAGCATTTCAGTGGTTACTCCCTCGCCGCTTTCCAGGTCGTGAGGCTGCTAGGCGGGAGCAGCCTCACCCGAGTACTCGCTCCTCATATAGGGAGACACAAAAACAGACCGTTGCCACGAGAGTCTCTCCCCAACATCAACAGCAGGGGAGCTGGCGACATTGAGCCTTCTAAATCGAGAAGAGACCTGAGGGTTGTCTCTCCAAGACAGGAAGAAGAAAAAAAAGCCCTGAGATGAGTGGTTCGGTGCTTCAGAGGGCAACCCCCTCCGGGAAACAGTGGGGTCCACCACAGTACACGGTGCCCGTATGTACCTGGTGCCCTCAGGAGACCACCTCACATCTGCACTCTCCAGTACCTGCACCATTCGCAATCTGCATTTTTTAGTGGGATGTGCTGGATTGAGATTAACTGAATTCATTCAAGAATCATTGCTGAAAGTGCCTATTTGTATCTTTGTGTTTATTATACGTTTTATTAGAATTGTATACTGATATACGAAATTATGTTTGCCAACGTTCGCTGCTCACTGTTTGTGTTTTGCATTGACTGTATAACGTTAGTCTAACTAGCCAACCTCTCCATCACTGACTTAAATAAAGCTAAAGTAAGCTAAACTACTGTACAGGGCTGCGTTTCCCAAAAGCATTGTAATCTTACGATCATTGGTTTTAATGGGTCTACGATCAACTTAAGCTTACGATGCTTTTGGACTAAACTACTGTATAGCTTAATGGAAGCGATTGTTGTCTGTTTGTTACTTGATTATTACTGATTTTATGACTAAAATTAATGATGCAATTAAATTTGTTATTTTTATTTGCAAAACAGGTAACATAGTGTGAAACGTATTTGAAAGCACCACATATTTTATATTTTGTCCTGCTCCTACTCTTCTTAATTCTTATTGAGTAACATTTTATTACATAAATAAATAATATTATGTAGTTGGGTGTGCATGAATAACTGGTTTCTTCTATCCTGCTCTTACAGATGCATCAATCAATATTATCAGTTTTGGGAAACCCCCTGGTCCCACAATGCACATCATGTTGTATACTGTATCACTGCAGTTTATGTCCTGCCCAGAAACCTACTACCCTGAAAAACATCAAGCAACACTGGGAATGCCATTTAAAAGGGCAATTGTATTCCAAGGTAGGTTCATTACTTTATTTTACTCTAGCTGTAGCTTACTTATAGAAGCTCAAACACAGTCACGGTCATTTAAAAAAAAAGGCACATTTTTTTCTAAAGTAGGTTCACTACTTTTTTTTACTGTAAAATTGTTATTGGCTCAGACACAGTAATGCATAATTTCCTGAAAATAAACATTACAGTATGCTGTTCTGAAACAATTTGTGCTTTGAAAACCACTATTTAAATAAAAACGTATGGCTATAAATGTATTTTTCAAGATTTATTTAGTATGGATTTCTATTGATGCTTTGGTATTGCTTTTTCCTGATTTTCATACTGTGCTTTATCTACAGACGAAAGATTATGTTGTTGCCATTTGCCCTGCAGAACAGAGGCTCATTACCATTGCCCCAATAGCTGTTAAACTATTCTCAGTAGATACGTTATGGATGTTCACCTTCAGGAATGTAGACATGTTCCCCTGACTGCAACAACCCCTGCACTGGTTCCTTTGTCTACAACCACACCTACACTGGCTTCTAAAAAGACACCTGCACTGTTTTCACAACCTCCTGCAATGATACCAAAACAGATTTCTTTGTCTGAAACAACACCTGGGGCCTCATTTATAAAACTTTCTTACGCACTGATTTGATCTTAGGGCCTGTCCACACTGAGACGCGTTTCGCTGTATACGTCTACACGGATCTGGCGTTTTAGGTGACTGGAACCTATTTTTTGAAACAGGGTCCCAAAGTGGATAAATCTGAAAACGACACCCTTGCGTTTTCGTGTGTACAGCTAATCCGTATATTTTGTGAAATGATGATGTCATTAAATCATGTGTCGGCTGCGTCACTCATCTTCTTCTTCTTCTTGGTTTGTATACAGCGCGCAAGGTTATGCGCATTCTCAAAGTCTTCTTCTACGTTTATAGTGTATCTCTATGGCAGAATTACAGCGCCCCATACTGGTTTGGCATATATGCTACATCGTTTTCAGTGGTTTCGTGTTTACGCGATTTTTATTTAGAAGGAGAAAAAAAAATTATCGGATTGGGAACGCACTGGCTTCGTGTGGACGGAGTCTAAGAGTGTTCGTACGATCAAATCCACGTCAAAGTACAGATTTTTAAAAACCGTCTTTGACGTGGAAAAGTACTTATCTCCACGTCAGATTCCAGCTTGGCGTACGACCGTTTCCTTGTGG
>JAUCMU010000770.1:0-10823 GCA_032275025.1 Enteromius treurensis | reverse complement strand
CCCCAAACTGGGATCTGAAAAGAAATGGAAAGGGGAAAAATGAGAAAGAAAGGAAAAAATGGGAAAGGAAAGGAAAGGAAAGGAAAGGAAGGGGGAAAAACTGGGATCCGAAAGGAAATGGAAAAAAATGGGAAAGGAAAGGAAGAAAAACTGGTATATGAACCAGGAAAGGAAAGGAAATGAAAGGAAAGGAAAAAATGGAAAAGGAGTATGTATGAAATGAACAAGAGGAGGAAGAATTAGGAATGGAAAAAGAAAAGGAGAGAAGTATGCAGGAAAGGAAAATGAACGAGCAAAGGAAAAGAAAAGAAAGAAAGGAAAGCAAAGAAAAAGGGGTAATTAAAAAAAGCAGGGAAAAGAAGCAGAAAATGACACTGCAGAGCACCTGTATGAATAGAACAGGAAGCAGAAAGCAAAAGGGAAAGGATAAACAACTGGAAAAAGAGAAGTAATGTGGAAAAAGGGAAAGGCAAAATAAGAGGCGAAGGACCTGCAGTAGTTTCCAGCGCATGTTGATGTTGTCTAACTGACGGCTGGTAGTGGAGGACAGCTGGACGTCCAGCGGGGTCAGCTGACCTGCCAGATCATTCACAGCTCGGACATCCTGCTTCAGAGGAGCCATCTCATCACGGAACGCCTGAAACACACACACACAGAAAATAAATCACATTAACCATCTTTATCTCTTCATATCGCCCAAACACAAATTTAAATAAATCATCAGCCGGAGCTTTTGGCAATGACTCGTAGCATGTGTGAGAGGAGCGTCATCACGGGATAAAACTATAAAAATAGCTTCAGGCAGGAAAATGATTAACTAGAATAATCCTTAAAGGAATAGTTCACACAAAAATGGAAATTCTGTCACTATTTTCCCTCCCTTGTGTTATTCAAAACCCAAAGGATTATGTTTCTTCCATGGAATACCTTACGATCCAGATATTAAACTAAATGTTCACATACAGTAGCTTCTAGTTCATACAATGGTAGTCAAAATGACCAGGGCCAAAAGCCAATTTATTTTTGTTCTCTTTTTGTCATTTTTGCACTTTTTCACAGCCTCCATTTCCTAGCAGTGAAAAGCTCAGTGATTAATATCCTCTTTTATGCTCCACAGAGGAAAGTAAGTCAAACAGGATTGCAACTAAATCACGAGTGACATTACTGGTGAGTTATCACGATGAGTCATCTTTTTAAGCTTTAATAATCCATCATGAATTGTCTGAACTTTCATTACCGGCAAGAACGGTAACGTACCGTTGTTTTCTCGATGTGATCCTGTAGGGAATCTATGAGGAGGTCTCCCACGGGTTGCCACCCTGCTTTGAGCTCCTCGGCCTGGGCTAGACGCAGGTCCAGTTGGTCCATGGAGCTCTGAAGATCCTGGAGTTTATCCAGAGCTCTGTCCACCTGCTCTTGCCAGGTTCCCGCGTGTCCCATCAGCCTCTCCCAGCGCTCGCCCACCTCAGCTGTCTGCTTACGAATGGCTTTAGCCACCCGCTGGGCCTTCTCCTCCGGGGTCAGCTCTGCCAAAAACAGCAGACGCAAACCCAATTTAAATTACATCTTCACTTCAGTTGACCTCAATTAAGTTCATTTTGGAAGGTTTTGTAACAAAAAGTTAATTCAGCCTGCAATACGAGACTCTGATTCTGGAATGGTTTCTATTTCTGGAATGTGTTTGGGAACAAAAATATACAAACTATGGGCTTTTCCACACCTGGCTCACTTAGAACACTTATTTTATAACCTGCCATGTTTTCTCCATTAGTTTGGTCCAATTGCGTTGGATGCACACCAAAACAATCAATCCGTCCAAATTGCCTAAACAACGTGTTCTCTACCTGATTGGAAATAAACTCTGGAATGGTTTATTTGTGGCGAGAGCAAAGCAATCTCAAAAGACATAGTTGACAACTATAATTAGTGAAAGCAGGAACTATGGTTTTCAAGCATCTGTATGCGTGTAGATGGTCTGCTTCTTGATAGATGAACACCACGAACAAGATCCTGGAACATAAACTCTGACTAATAAGAGGACGGGTTAACACATGTGACTCATAAACACCTTTTGGAAATCACTGAACAGCTGTCTTTTGAAAGCACACCTAACCAAGGAGAAAATTAAACATTTAATTTAAGACCTCGTTTTGAAAGCAACCTACAGATCTACAGGTCTGAAACCTCACGGTGCATTAAAAGTGTTTCCTTTTCAACAGACGAACTCAACTGCCAAATCAAGGTTGAGATAACAGCCTCTTAAACATCTACAAACAAAAATAAAAGTGTCATTTATGTCCTCGTCTCCTATTTGAGGCTCTTGTGATGCACTCATACTCACGTCAAGTAGCCTTATTGACAAGTTTGTCTAAGTAAGGGCAACCCTCACAAGATATAATCGCTTCAACGGCCTGTACATGGTGATACCATTTCTATTGTAGCAGAAATACACAACAAAGTTGAGTGCCATGCTGAATGCAAGGAGTTACTCATCACAACTGTATTAAAAAGTACATATGTAAAAAAAAAAAAAAAAGCAGTCAAGTAGAGATTAAAAGTATTTACTCTAATACTTTATACTAGGGGTGGCTGCAATTTGGATGGATTTTTATCGCATCTCACAGTCAGACAAACTTCTTGTTGATTGGATCATATCATGTAAGATAAAGCGGCATAATATTACTGCAAACTGTCAGCGATATCCTGTGAATTTGGGATATGCCTACTGTACCATCCCCTAAATGCTGCCAACGTGAAGCTAACTAGGTTTTAGAACAGACTAATATAAACCACATGTATTTGTGCATCTCGCATTTATCAATCCGACCACAACCTGACTTTTCCACATTGCAAATGACCCCGTTCAGAAGATACGCTCAGTGCATGGTCATTTAAGAAAGTGTTTACTAATGAGCCACTCAACTAATGAGCTAAATAGAGAGAGGTTTACAGACGAAAGGAGGCAGATGTTTGGGCAATTTAGAAAGAGCCCAGGGCATGTCTACAGGCAGGGCTTCAGCATTAACATCTGCTCTTTCATTCGACTCCCAGGCTTTTTGAGGACGTGAGAAGACACTGTAGCTAAAGTCACCGTCACAAACGGCGGGACCGATTTCTCCATTCGCCAAACGCTCACCTCTAGCTTTCATCTTTATATTTCTGTTTCAGCCGAGCGAGAATCAATTTACAATTCAAATGCGTTCAAGCGTTTCTGGAAAGGTTTGAAATTCAATTAAGATCCAGGGGGGTTGAATGGAAATGAAAGTGACGGTGCGGCAGCGGCTTGTTTATGCTCATTTGACGACGAGCGCCGGAACAGATTGCTTTACATTTTAAAACATACGGTTCAATTTGGAAAACATGCATTTGCGTGAACATTGGTCGTGTATGATTTTATCAGGGTAAGCTGCACCCGCTGTGTGTTTGCACGGGGCGAGAGAGCGCGTTCAGATCGCTGAGCTCTGCGCTTTGATCGTGGGGATAAGAGAAAACGGAAGTGCAGAGATCGCTCGAGGACTGAATGGAGGCACGCGAGATTGCTCTAGGTGTTCGGAGAGAGATGTGTGGAGAACACTGGCCTTCTGAACCCAGCTGACTTTAATAGAAGTAAATGGGAAAGCGTGCATTTGTGCTGAGAATATTAAATAAGCTTCCAAGCAGAGTCACGCTGAATCTGCAGCCTCAGAATTCCACAGAAAAAAATATAAACTGACATTTAGTTCTACACGATTGTAATTTTAGTGTTGTGTAAACTTAGAAATACAAATAAAGATGAATAAACATTATAATAATAATATATATATAAATTATATTTAGTACGATATAATAATTTAATATATCAACAATTTATTGATGCCTATTTCTGCCACTGAATATAAAAAATGAAGCAAGATAATAGTTAGTTTACAATTTTATTTGCAAATTAGTTTTAATATTTAAATTATGATAAACATTTATCATATATTTGATAATGCATTCAGGCACCAAAAAGAGCACTCTCCTCTGCATATCTTGTCATTCTGAAAGACTGGATTATATGGAAGGGTTTCCTTTATCGAGAAGATATTTTGAAGATTGCTTCAATACATGTTTTAATACATTTAGTTACAGAAAATCCTAAAAAAAAACCACTTAATTTTATTTTGTGTATACGAAAAATAAATAAATAAATCAACTAATCTGAGTTCTATTAAGTTCTACAGAGTTAAGAAAGTCAAATCTAAATGACTAATACTGGCTACTCTCCTCAAGAAGCCACATAATCAGAGATGTCCTTCGTGTCTGTAGATAAAACAGTAAAGTTTAATACACACAGTTTAAGGTTTGTTTAATTCACTAAGCTTCGGTACGTGCAGCAGTAAGAGTTCGGCTTGGCTTAGCAAACACTTTCTGCTCTGGATGACTTTGGTGTTTTATGAAAGAAAAAAAGTGGAAATAGCCCACAGTCTCTGATCTGCCAATTAACCCGGTTTCACTGGGCATTCACACACGCCTGCTCAGATGCACGCGCATGCGTACACACACTCACACACACACACACACAGCTCTCCTTCTATCCGATAAGTGGTATCTGACGTTTGTTCTAAATTAGCTTTTCAAGCGGGTCCCAGTGGAAGTGTCCGGAGAGCGCTGGAACTTTCCAGACATCAGATACTGCAGTTAACAGCGTGTTGACAGGAGGTGTCCGACTTATCAGAGAGTCACTTACATCAAAGAGCATCCCTTAGAGAGTGTCCAAATAAACTCCGCTGGTCTGCGGTGTGTGTGTGTGTGATGTCTCATATTGGTCCAAGTATTTCCGATGCAGAGGTGTTTTTATGTGCAGAATGTTTACGGTAAAAGTTACTCTTTCCTTGCTTCACAAAGCACGTGACTTTATAAGCAGTGTTAGGGGGTAAAGTAACGTGAGTTATGTAATCAGATTACTTGTAAAGAAACAGATTACTTTTCAATTTACAAGGTATCATCTGAGTTACTTTTTTTCAGATAAGTGCGAGTTGCTTTGCTCTCATTCTGACCCTGGATCACAAAACCAGTCATGGGGTCAATTTTTTGATATTGAGATTTACTGTATGCATCATCTAAATGATGAAAATTATGCTTTCCATTAATGTACTGTAAGGTTTGTAAGGATAGGACAACATAAAAAAAAAAATCTGTAATCTGAGGGAATATTGAGAAAATCACCTTTAATGTTGTGCAAACTACAGCCATGTACATTACTAATAAAAATGAAAAATTTATATATTTATGGTAGAAAATTTACAAATATATCTTCATGAACCACGATCTTTACTTAATATCCTAAGTATTTAATCCCATTTTATTTACCATAGTTTTCCTGCTGATCTTTATTGATCTAATTGAAGCAGACTAATAACAAAAATGACTTTAGATAAATAAAACATTTTAGTTTTATCTAGTATCTTTTAATTGCTGAAGAGTGTTGAACTTGAGTCCTATTCTTCATCCAATTCAAAACGGTTTACATTTACATTTTCTTCAACCTGACGCTTATTCACCTTACTTTTGGTGTAAAAAAGCCAAAAATAGAATGTTGTGTTAAAAAACAAACCACCAATTCAGCCCAGATTTCAAAAGTAAAGAGAAAATGTAATTAGTTACTTTTTTAAGGAAGTAATGCAATATTGTGGTGCTTTACTTTAAAAAGTAACTTTCCCCGACACCGCTGGCAAGACTGATGCACTTCATACCTTTCCTGTCTACTTTTATTTGCACTAAATGCCTGGGAGGATTGACGACTCTCACCGGTTTTGGATTGCAGCTTCTTGCGTGGCTCTTCGGGTCCTTCGATGGGCTGGTCGGCCAGAAACATGTGTGCTTGATCCAACGTGCTGAGAACGACATGCTCACGCTCCTTAAGGTCCGCCCTCAGAGCCTGAAAACAACATCACAATCAGTCAGTGAGTCAATCAGAAGAAACCAGAAAACAATGGACAGAGGTGAATTAAAAAAAGATCCAGTAACACCTTAGGATAGGGAACACTTATTCACTACAACTTTTCCCTCAATAAACTCCTAATTTGCTGCTTATTAATAGTTTGTAAGGTAGTTTAGGTGTAGGGTAGGATTAGAAAAGTAGAATAAGGTCATGCTGAATAAGGCATTAATATGTGATTAATAATAATAAATGCTACTAATAAACGGCTAATAGTCTAGTAATATGCATGCTAATAAACAACTAGCTACAGTAAGAGACTCTAAAATAAAGTGTTACCAAAGATACACGAATGAATGGACTAGATAGAGAATCCGATACATAAAAATACACAAATGGATAATTTTGCCTGACTGCTTTTGTCTGACTACTATTGTAAACGATTAACTGCGATTAATAATTTGACAGCACTAGGTTTTCATGAATTTCATTCTTTTAATAAGGCTTTTTTCTCCATATCACAGTCCGTCATTATCTGACGGTGTATCGCTGCTTCTGTTCTGAGAGTGTGTGTGTTGTGTGAGAGCAGGAGGTCAGGGAGAGCCAAATGAAAAACAAAGAGATCAAGAAAAGGTGAGAACGAAGGCAGTGAAAGATTGATAGGGTGCACATATAAAACGGACACTAAAACGGCAATTGCAAACACGATCTCCGAGGTCAAACGAGGCATTTCCGCAGGGGCGCACGGAAATTAGCCAAACTAATAGACGTCCTCGAACTCAGACAAAACTAATTCCTGCCTTCAGGCAGCCCAGGACTTCTGTACAGCCACACACACAATTAAATGATCAGCCCAATCTCAGCGGAGAGGAAAACTGGATTACCATTCCTCTGATAGTCGGGCCCCTCAGGCTCGGCTGGAGAGCAGGGTCACAGCACCCTCCACACTTCTGAAACGGTCGTTAAACGGAGCCGGAGGAAGCGATAAGCCTTTTAATTACATCCGGCTACAGTAAACCTAGCGAGCACCAGCCGCGCATTAGGGGCTCGTGAAGTGGAGCGCTCCATTAAACAGCATCATGAAGATGATAGGGAACGATATTAAAAAATCATAACGATTAAGAGTTAAGATGAGGAAAGAGACACACAGGAGGTCAAAGAAGAAGATCACACGTGAACACAGATGCAGAAGTAAACCAGTTAAAATCACCTACATGTTTGGTGTCTTTTAGCAGAGAGTTTCATTTTTGAGTGAACTATCCCTTTAATAACAAGTTCTATTAATTCTAATAATGAACTTTTTATGAAATTGAGTAGTTTAGGAAAAATCAAGCTATGCATTGTTTCTTGCTCTTCTTTTGACCTCCTCAATTCTGGAACCTTAAACACTTAAGTACACCGTTTCATTAAAGGGACAAAAAATACAGATTCTGTCATTTATTTGACTTTATGTCATTGGCATAAAACTTTGATTCATCTTTGAAACACAAATGAACTGCGCTGCTCCATTGGAAGTCCATTACACCAAAACCCAAACACCAAGAGAGATTCAAATAATTAAGTTCATAAATAAATTAATTGCGTTGACGAATAATTTTCGGCGTAATGTTCGTCAACACCATTTTTTTCACCAACGACAACGAGACGACAACGAATGAAAACTAATTTGAAACAAAAAAAAAACTATGACGAAAATCTATTGACGGATAAAAACGAGACATTTTCGTCAATGAATAAAAACGAGACGAAAAGGTCACGGAGACACGATTGGGAAGAGATTACTTCAGAACGAATGTGCTGCATGGTTCGGAGGTTAGACGTGTACATGAACTGTATTCATAAGCTATCACACACTTGCTGCACGTCTCATAAAACGTTCAAAAATCTCGATATGTCGGATTGATAGAAAAAATTTGACGATGGAATAGAGAACTCAATTCAGTCCGGTTTCTGAGCGCAGACACTGAAGCATACACAACATATAGAACCAGTTACTCTTGAATGGAGAACTACACACAACATGATTTCAAATGGTCTGTTTTGACTAGCATTCAGGTAAACTGAGTCGATTATGTGTTGTGTGAATGTAAACATTATCACGTATCAGTACATTGCATTCGCGTGTATTCGGTTTTAAAGGCACAGCAGCCTAATTTAGTTGCTATCGTCAAAGTCATGTTAATCAAGTAACAAAAGTAAAATCACTCAACGCTCCTGACTGAATCACATAGTACTTAGTAGTTCTAAAGATTAATATACATTTATGTATAAAAAAAATAAATATGTCTGCTTGAAAAAAACAAAACAAGAAAAGAGTAATAAATAATAACAAGCTTAGCGATGCATATTACGTTTTGATAAGAAATGCAGAAAAAAAATCTTCATGGAACATATTGTTTACTTTATATACTAATGATTTGTGGCATAAAAGAAAAATCAATATATCTGACACACAGTGTATTGTTGGCTATTGTTACAAATATTAAATATACCCATACTGTATATATCCACCATAATTTATTCCAAATCTCAAACAAATAAAATAATAATAATCTGCCTTACCAAACAACCACTCATGCCTCCATCTTGGCTCTTCCATGACAAAACAAACTCCTCTTCCGGCTAAATATTCTGATTTCTGAAAAAATATGCAAGCATATACCAGCTCCGATAAAGTGACTGAGCGCTGTCAATATTAAACAGCCCAATTCATAGGGATTACTTTTATGATGCCTTTATGGACTTTTTGAAGTAAAGATGCCACTTGCAGCCGAAACATGCTTTAGTAAACAACCTTCAACATCAGCAGCAAGAATCGAAAAGCTCTCCGATCTCTCTCTCTTACAAAGATGATGACTGTTTCCACTTTTAGAGCCAAAAAGCAGCAAACTATCATCAGTGCTCTTCCTGAGCTCTTAAAACACTTCTGACAGACACAACCAGCCAAACACAAAGCGTGAACATCCACAGTCCTAAATGGCACATAATGAATAACCTCTGTGCCTCGAGTGAACAACCATTCAAAACCATCAAATGGCAAACTGCTCGACACATCCTGAACATCTTTTATAGACTCTAATGGTTCGGCTCCAGCCAAAACATCCTCCAGGCTTGTTTTTGGTGAGGATGGATGTGGATGAAGGCTGAGAGACTGTATTGTCCATCAATTGTTGCAGCATCTTGCCCTCGACAGACTGAAGAGAAGGTCTAAAGGTCTGAAGCTTAAGTGGTGCCAAAGTGCCTCTTGTCGCTATAGCAATGCACATCAACAATAATTATCTGTGGTGCTGCTCTCTTCGGTGCAGAATGACGTCAGCCTCACGTTTTTTACTGAACTAACTGGAGATTATGCCTGTTTATAAGCAGGTTCAGTCCAGTCCAGTGTGGCATGCTGTCAGCTTCCACAGAAAGGCACTGTGTCGCTTGCTTTGAGAAAAACCGTCTTTAGAGTACAGTGTGGATGTCTAAGGAAGATTGAAAAGCAGAAATGCTAGAATTTTTGTTAAAGCAAAAAACAAAAACAAAAAAAGCACGAAAGAAAAAAAGTGATTTTTTTTTTAATCACGATTAATAATGACGATTATTCCTTAGGTGTATTCTTATTGCACTTTACAACCACAAATAAAGAAAAACAAACAAACTAAACATGTTTAGAAAGGAGAGTTTTTCTTAGCTGTGAATAAATATAAATATGTAAAGCTGTGCAAATAAAGAAAATTAAACTGACTCTTTTACATCAACTTGTAACGAACGCAGCACCTTCCCCGCTTCTAGAATCAGCGGTAAATTCCATCAGGTGCGCGGTCTTACATTCACTACGCAGAGCTGTTATTCACTGACGAGCTGCGCAAATTCGGGTTCATTTTCAGCGTGATTCTACTGCTTCAGAAAACGCTTGCAATCTAGACGCAGTACCGTCATAGTGACGCAGTCCAATGCGTAAACTCCGCCCATAAAAACAGTTCGGTCTTTACACTGTAAAATCGAGACGGTATTTAATAACTGATCGTGGGTCATAAATATCGGTATCGTGATAAAAATATGATTAATCGTGCAGCCCTAATTTGACTTCTTTGATTTTTTCCTGCTGTGAGAAGTTCTCATGATTTCAAACTGAAGGTTTCACACTGTAATATGGGTTTAATTGATTTTGTTGTTCCATTTCTTTACTTTTTTTTCCTCTTCACAAAGACAGAAGGCTTTTAGAGTTACAACAATAAAATAAAAGCCAGAGAACGCACATTTTTCTACACATTTTCTATAAAGCATTATTCTTGTCCTGTGTACTGATGGGAGATCATTTCTATATTCAGACAAAGCTCTTTTTTGGTGTCCTTGCATGCATGAAAGTTTCTGGGTTGATTTGTTGCACAGGGACTTGACAGACGCATATGCATAGATACCCACTAACACCTCACATTTTAAATCTACAGAAACTATACAGACAAGATCAGCTGCAACTTAGATTAGATTATTCTCATATTAATGTGTGTAACGTTGAAGTGATGCAACTACTCTTGGAAGTGTGTTACACTATGTTACAGTCCAGTACTCACTTATTAACTAACTAATAACTACAGCGTTGCATTAATAAGCTCCTTATCTGCTGCTTATTTATAGTTTAGATTTTAATAGATTTTAAGGGTGTTTACATTTAATTTTGGTAGCCTATATTAGACAATCTACTAATACACTATAACTACATGTCAACTAATTCTCGTTAGTTCTTAACTACATGTCTGCTAACTCTCAGAGGAGACTGTTAGGGTAGGGTTAGGGTCAGTAGAATAAGTGACATATACTTGTAAAGTTTCTGATAGTAAGTATGTAGTATGTTGTGAACCCATCAAAATAAAGTGTTAGAAGATATTAAGTAGAGAGTCTTAATACTCCAATGACTGCTAGTGGACAAGTTACAAAGTTA
>JAUCMU010000769.1:0-10841 GCA_032275025.1 Enteromius treurensis | reverse complement strand
ATCATTCATGAGTTCGGTGCTTGGTCAGTTGTTTCTTGACAACAACCAGGCCTTCTCTTGCTGGCTATAAACCTTCCTAAAAACCTTTCCAAAGGAGGATGCTCGTCGGACAGATTGGCGCCAGCGAAACTTGGTTATAGTCTCTCTGTATTTGGCGGGAGGAATCTTGCATGCTGCTTTGATGCACTTTGTTGGTTCCCTACAATAGATAGATAGATAGATAGATAGAGATTGGATAGACGGATGTGAGAATGGTCTGAAGGTGAAGCAGCTCTCAGTTCTTCAGCATGTGATGCTCTGTTGATTGGTTTTGATGCCTGAGCAGTTTGATGGTCACTGATTGCTGCTCGACCTTGCTTTCAGTCTTGAGTTGGATGCTGTCAACATGGTCATATGATCCTGACCTGTGACATCACTCAAGACCACCTGGAGATAGAAGAGGAATACTGAAGTCAATACACTGTGCGTCTGAATTTCAGCCAGTGCCGATCAATCAAAACATCATCCGACGCTTCACTCAGATAATTTAAGGAATTTATTTATGGAAATGCAGAGCTGTCTAGCTCACATTTTGAAATCTAAAGTGCCAATACACAATCTTCAGATGATGGGTTGCCTCTAATCCCTATGATTTTCAGTCTCCGCAGCACAAATAAATTGAATGCAAGTTAAAATCTTGAATATTTGTATCTATAATTAGGTTTTTATGTTTTCAAACTCTTACTAAGATAGTAAGTGATTGCCAGGGCATCACTATGCAGTTGCTAAGCTTTCCTGAATGTATTTTTAGTGTGTTGCTGTGCAATTGCTTGGGAATTCGAATTGGTTACAGACTGACCTAAGTTTAATACTTGTTTTGCACTGTTGAAATCCCCCTAAATGAAAAATAAATGCTTTTAAATCAATTAATAACATACAGGAGTCTAACAAAAAAACTGGGTTATTATAACCAAATGCAAAACTACAAAAATAAATAAATAAAAAATATATAAATAAATATTATTATTTTAAATTAATTAAAATAAATGTTAACTGAAATAAAATATAGTTTAACTTGATGTACAAAAATAACAAAATCTAAACGTACAATAACAAAAGCTATATAGACAAATAAACAAAAACTATTACAATAATAAACCACACCAAAAAGTAAAATTGCAAAGGCAAAATTGCATTAAAATAAAAGATGGAAAACTGAAAAATTGTAAATCAAAACCTATAATATCTAATCACTAAATATCTAAAATACTACAAATCAAACATCAAATTGGGTCCGAAACATAATACTGATCTCAGAAAATTAAAGCTGTACTTACATTAAATTAAATAATTAATTTAAGATATATACGAAAAACCATTTTCAAAAGTTCTGTTCATTAAAATGGCACATTTGGCATTATATACTTTTATAATGCTTGCGGTTTTGCTTGTGGTCTGATGTCCCTGACTATATGCATCTAAAAACTTTTAAATATTGGATTTTTTTTTTTAATAATATGTTTCAATTCCAAATGTGTAACCATATTTGATTTACCAATAAACTTCTTATATCCTGATATATTTTAAAATGGTACAACTCTAATCCACATAGGCGGACTACCAAGTATATATAAAGTGTGTTTGACCTCTGTGAATGTGACGTGTCTCTCAGGGAACACGTGGTTGTTGACATGACGAGCTCTGAGAGCTTTCACCTGCCCACGACACCATGAACCTACATCAAGGCGCGCAGGGGACATCCGTCCATGGGGGTCACGGCCAGCGTGTGAGATGGACGTTCAGAGTGTGTACTCGAACCTCACGGGATCTGCAGCGTTCTTTGCAGCTCGCTAGACTGCAAGGCGCTATCAGCGATAAAAAAAAAAATCTCCCATTGTGGCGTCGAGTTTCCCGTTATCTGATGGAGTGCTGGATGATGCGCCAGGACACAGCAGCCTCTGCTGACACTCTCATGATGACAGGACACAGCGGAAGAGAGACCTGCAGTGAAAGAGAGAGAGAGAGGCCACTCATGTTTGGATGGATGGATATATTATATCTCATGATTAATCGCATCCAATATATATATATTTTTGTTTACAGAATATATGTGTGTATAGTATACTGTGTATATTTGCTATAGATGAGATTACTCCTCAGTTATCGTTTGAATTCAGTTACTCACCTTTGTGTCTCAGTGGATATTACGAACTCTTCCTGTTAATAAACATACTTACTTTACTGAACCAAAGAGATTATAAAAATGGATTTTCACATAGTGTTCATGGAAAGTATTAAATGGTTAGTCACATTGTTAATTTCAGTTGTATTGCTGTCTATAGAGGGTCGGATGACTCTCAGATATCATCAAAAATATCTTAATTTGTGTTCTGAAGATGAACGGAGCTCTTATGGGTTTGGAACGACAGGGTGAGTAATTAATGACAGTATTTTCATTTTTGGGTTACAAAATTAAAAGCATAGGGCGTGTCTTCCTGTAGACAAGAACATTTACTTCAACTTTTTGGGGTTGTCTGAACATTTTAAAGTTCAGACTAAATCCACATTCGCTTCTTGAAAAAAAAAAGCACTTGGAAATGTGCCCCCCATGAATTTCATCAGCACAAGTCATTAACTTTCACAAACTCATTTGTGGGAGCTCAAATCCTCCCTTCATTAAGTGATGACATTCTATCGTGAGCAAACATCTTTAATTAAAACATCCTCCCCGTCTGATCCGCACGTTTGATTCAGGCGTGATTCTCAGAGGTGCCGTGAGAGTGACGGATGATGGGACTGAACCCTGTGTGAAGTGGTAGAGCCTTGGATGGGCCACTTCTGGTCTCAGCCCAAAGGCCCAGATGTTGGCGTTAGCGCCGGCTCAATTACCAGTCAGGACGGCTATCTTTCTAATGGATTCTGATAAGAGAATAATCCAAACTCAGACGCTTTAATGACTTCTGCTTTAATTAGTGACAGTATAAAAGGTGATTTGGTCTTCCTATTGTGCTCAGATCTTTTGTGCGAGCGATCACCAGTTTTGGATGGCCGCTATTTGCATCGTGAAGCTGTGTGAAAGAGGTTTTTATGAGCTCGGGACTGAAGACTGAGCTGAGAATGAACTAAATGAGGCTAAAACCAAAGTCAATGCCAATGTCAAAGAGTTAGACATGCAAGAAATCGATGAAAGATTCTCATGTGTTGAGTCAGTCTGGTAAATGTTCTACTGCTTGGGACTTTGAGTTTTAAGAATCAAACTACTAATATGTACAGCTAAACAACGCCTCGGTTATTTTGTGGTTGTTGTTTTTTTTTTGTTTTGTTTTTTTTGGACATGCCATCCTAGTTTCCTTCCTCATTTATTATTTCTGGTCTTTCAAAGCCATCTCAAGCTATCACTGGTGTTCCCCAAGGTTCGGTTTAGGGCCCGCTTCTGTTTATTATTACTTACTGCTTCTTCTTATTATATTTGGTATTAAAATGTTGAAAATGTGAATAGTTTTTGTTTATTTGTTTAAATAGTCACATTTATTCACATTTAAATATTATAATAACAAAATGTAGCTATTTGTCTACAGATAATTACAGTATTTTATTTTTAATAATTTTTAAAGTCATATAAGTATATGTATATGTTACAAGACCACACACACATATGTGTAATTATATATATATATATATATATATATATATATATATAATTACATTTAGTTAAAAACGTTAAATATATAATTAAATATTTAATTATTAAATAATAATTCAAATATTTTAAATATATTAATAATAGTTGCTTTATATATAACACTTTTAAAATGTTCAAAATAATCCAATGACATTCATCTTGCAAAATCTACAAAAATATGGTAAGAGACAAAAATGTGTTAAAAGATAAGACAAACAACTCAGTCAGACCTGCTCAGATTTCCCCCAGATTTAAATGGGTTGTGATTTCCTTGAAGGCACCTCAGCGACCAGCATGTAACCTTTGGAAAGAGGTGAGAAGAATAAATGTTTTAGTCATAGTGAAAGGTCACGTCATCACACTGAGGTCAGCGGTGGTCAGGAACACAGTATCAGAGTGTAGCGAATAAACTCCCTGTGTACGAAGATCTATCCATCTATCAATCCATACATATCTATCTATAGGATGTTTGCTTCAACAATTAAAAAGAACAGAAGGTAAAAGAAGGCTCTGAGCCACACCAATGGACGTTTCCATAAAAGAATAAGGAGAAGAAAAGAATTCAGTGTACTGTGCACTGCTTCCCTCTAGTGTTCACTAGTGAAACCCACTCAAACAGTTGAAGTCACGTTGACAGTAGGAGAAATTTATTAATATTTAGAGTTGCTTGCAGTATCTGTGATGTCATGGTGTGCTCTGCATCAAATATTAATTTTAGGGTTGTATAAATAATCCATTGCTCCACAACAGGTGACATTTGTGACTCCTGGAAAGTCCTGGAAATGCCAAATATAAGTCTTATCATGCTGAGGCCACCGTTTTCTTATCAATATCAGCAGTGAACCTGCAGATACACTCCTTATAAATCACAAAAGGAACAAATCCGTCAGCATAAATTCGAACAAGTTAAGTAATGAAAAGTTATTCACTTAAACAGCTTATTTAGATTTTGTTATTAAACATTAAACAAAATTATTAAAGCATGTTATAAAATTATACAATTATAGTATATAACTATAGTACTGATGTTGTTTTAAAAAAAACTTATGTCAATTTAATATAATATAAATAAACCTATTATCATTATGTTTATTAAGAAATGTTAATAGACTATTAACAAAAAGTAATAAATAAATAAAACAAAACATTATATATACATACACATAAATACATAAAAATAAAATTACCAAAAAACAAAAATTATGAACTTAAGACATCAAAATGTGCACTTTCAATTATACCTGGAACTTTATATAAGGAGCATAAGAGTAATTCTGAAATGAACGAACTCAAAGTTTATACAGGTCAAGCATTTTTGTGTCAAGCTAGATAAACATTTTTATTCTGCAACTGGCACATTGGCCTTGGCAGCGGTGAAATCTGTGGGATTCACACACCTGTGGGCATCAGCTATAAAAAAAACACCTTCTGCGGGTATAAATATATGAATGACAGAAGTGTTCAGAGTGCAGAAAGTGCTGACAGACTGCAAACATGCTGAGGATCCTGTTGTTGAGCGTGCTGGCCGCCCTGGGTGAGACGCTTGTCTGTTTCTATTGAGAAAATCATTTGCATTTAGTTTTAATTTTACCAATAAAACAAATGCATGCAATACTCAGAACATTAAAAATTGAGTCTATATTGACTAAATGCATGTCTAAGTGTGTTTTTTTGTATCCAGCGCTGGCTGAGCCCAGATATCTGGAGGAAGTCCCTGAGCAGAGGGTCGTTGGTGGATCGGTGGCAACAGCCAACTCTTGGCCTTGGCAGGTAAAACATCTTAACACCAACTTCATAAATAAGCTGTTTTGGTGTTTTCCACCTTTAAATTGACATGGTTTTACAAGGGTAAGGTGGTCAAGGTACTTTTTTCTTAATATGGTTGAAGGTTGCTGTCTCAATAACAATCTTGTTAAAGATCAGCATCAACTTAACAATCATTAAAAACCAGCTTGATGCCAAGTTGTATTTTTTTTAGCATGAATTAAGTTTTATTTTAATAAAGTTTCAAAGACCCCTCATATTGAAATCAGGGTATTTCTCCTCTAAACTTCTGATGGTAACAAAGTCATTGTCTCTTTCTCAGATCTCTCTCCAGTACCTGTCTGGCGGCAGCTACTATCACACCTGTGGTGGCACTCTGATCAGAGCTAACTGGGTGATGACTGCTGCCCACTGCGTTGACACGTAATGAAACCTTTTTTTAATATCTAGATTAAAAACAAACAAACAAAAAGAACTGTGAGAGGTCACGTATGCAGGAGTCTCACTTTGTCGCAGTCCGCCCTCTGGTGGCAGATATAGCTCACTTTCAATGTGTCTGCAAAACAATTAAAAGATAATCATGACTTTTTATCTCGCATTTCTGAATTGATTTCTTATAGTTACAAAGTCAGAATTGCAGGATAAAATTTTTTATTTTTATTTTAAGTTGATATTTTTGCAATTGTGATTTTTTTCCCGCCCTTGCGTTTGATATCCAGCGGTTCTGAGGGGTTTTCTCAGAAGAATTGTGAGAAATCAAATGACAGTTGTGAGTTATAAAGTCCCGTTCTGAAGGGGGAAAAATGGGCTCACAATGTTCTTACAATCGCAATAATGAACTTTATAGCCTATAGCTCTCAAATGTTTATATTTGAAATAATCTCTACCCAGCCAGCACACTTATGTGGGGCCCAGTCGAAAACAAAATGTGAGTATAACACTAGCAGTTTAGCTGAGTAATCACAAGCCTGTCAATGTCAACACAGCACATATAATAATAATTATAATTACAATAATAATAGTAATAATTCAGCTCAGAGATTCAAACAAAAATAAAAACAAGCATAATCATCATCACCTCTTGAGTTTTGCTCTTGGTTTGTCTGGCTATTATAACTCAGTACAGTTAAAGTAAAATTCATATTAAACATTAAAGGGTCAAGAGCCCAACTAAAGTAAACACTGACACTGGAATGGTTGCTGTAAAAAAACGATTTTCTTCTTTGTTGATTCTTCTTGTTAACATCAGGTGTCTTCAATAATAGTCAATCATCAGTCAATGAATCACCTAATTATCGAATAAACTGCAGTGCTGCTTGTGTCTTATTTTACAGCACTCTGTAGTATGCATACTGAGCAGTGTTAGTTTCATTGTTTTATGTGGGCTGACCCATGTGGGGCCAACATGGAAACTGAGGACAAAACTGGCTGGGCCCCAGTTAGAGAGCCCAGGTGACACCCATCTGGGCCCAACATAAGTGTGCTGTCTGGGTATTGTACGAAGCACTGAAAGAATGACTTGACAAAAATTACTGGAAATTTCGCGCCTTCAGCAAAACATCTGTGCAGACAAGATGTAATAAATCCAAAAGTGTACGCTTGTTTGCTGACTTCACCCTTGTCTTAACGTCGTGTTTCCTGTGCAGCTCAAGAACTTGGCGTGTTGTCCTGGGTGACCACGACATCTACAACCAAGAGGGTCGCGAGCAGTACATGAGCGTCAGCGCCGTCCACATCCACCCCAACTGGAACAGCAACAGTGTGGCTTCAGGGTATGTAAACATTACATACACAACATACATGACTCTGGAGACTATTATACACAACATATAATTTTGACACAGTCCACTAGCTACTAACTTTAACAAACACAGCATGCACACTATATTTACACATAACACAAATGTATCAACAACAATTACAACCTTACAATAGGCCATCTTACTTAGAAATTGCTGTATATGAACAACAACCAGCCAAATTATTATTATTTTTTTGAAGTTATAGCGCCACCTAGCACCGTAAATGAGTAAAATCTAAATTGTAGAGTCTATTCTTGTGCATTTCAGATATGACATCGCCCTTCTGCGCCTGTCCTCCAGCGCCACTCTGAACTCATATGTAAAGCTGGCCACCCTGCCACCCTCTGGACAGGTTCTGCCCCACAACAACCCCTGTTACATCACCGGCTGGGGCCGCACATCCAGTCAGTTTCACTTTAAATGCCTCAGATCAGCCTTAATGTAGCCTGAAATCATTTCTGACGCATTTCTTTTTCTCTCCTCTGATCTTCATGCAGCTGGTGGGTCGCTCTCGGCTAAGCTGAAGCAGGCCTCTCTGCCACTGGTCGACTACAGTAACTGCACTCGTAGCGACTGGTGGGGAAGCACCGTGAAGAACACCATGGTTTGCGCCGGTGGTGGAATCGACTCTGGATGCAATGTAAGAAAGGCTTTCAAACAGATCATGAACTATTTCCTGTGAGAAGTTATTAGATTATGCAATTAAATGTCTCATTTTTGCCCATTTTTAGGGTGACTCTGGTGGCCCTCTGAACTGTATGGTCAGCGGACAGTACGTCGTCCATGGTGTGACCAGCTTTGTGTCTTCATTGGGTTGCAACACCACCAAGAAGCCAACAGTCTTCACCCGTGTGTCTGCCTACAGCAGCTGGATAAGTGGCGTAAGTGCAATTCATAAGATTACAAACGTTATATCTAATTAATTATCAATATAGATCACAATTGTATCTTATAAGAATTTCACATTTTTTGTGCCATGTTGTTTATTTCAGATCATTGGATAAGCAGGAAAAACTGAGACGATGAAAGAAAAACATACTCCATTTTAACATCTGCAATGGATAAACTTAATAAACTTTTCATCCACAATTGGGCTGTTTGAATCATTTTCAAGATTTCAAGATGACACACACACATGGACGATGTTATAATTTATTTGATGCCAGTAGGAGACGTTCAGAGATGTTATAGTTCCACCCACAGCAGTTCTCCATAGCTCTGCTGCACTTAATATAACAGTTGTAGGTATGGTAAAAAGACGAAAATAAAACAGGAATTTGAAAATGTCCGTTTCTTCAGGTTTTCTTTCCTAAACAACTGAATGTCTTTTTTCTTTTTCTTGCTTTCGTGATCTTATACGACATTTTAAATCAAGCAGGAATATTATGAATAGAAATGCTTAATATAAAGTAATGGATAATGTGAAATTGCACATCTTACATCATCTGTTCAACTCTGTATGCATGAGAAGTAAATGAAAATATCATTACATTTGTTTTTGTAAAACCATGAGTTTAGTGCGAAGTTAGCTCAGAATATTTACTTAGAAATACAAGAAACGCACAACCGAATAAGCAGAGTCGATTCATAAACACTATATTATGATGAAATAATTACCTGCGCACACAGCAGGAGGAGACAAGTTATAGTTCCGCCTACACTCAGAAATAAAGGTACAAAAGCTGTCACTGGGGCAGTACCTTTTCAATTGGTACATGTTTGTAACTTGAGGGTCCATTTTGGTACCTTAAAGGTACATATTAGTACCTATGTACATATTTGAATCTACAGTACTGTGCAAAAGTCTTAGGCCACTAGTATTTTCACCAACATAAAAAAACTAAAAAAAAAAAAAAAAGGTTTTAAGTTGGTTATTTCTACCAGAGGAACTGTGGCGACACAGGTTTTTTTTAAGGATCTTGGAGACGCTGCAACAGTTCTTCTGGATTGAGTCTGTCTCAGTTTGTTCTGGTACTTCATGTGATTCCGGATAGACTGTATGATGATCAGATCAGATCTCTGTGTGGAGCACTGGCTGTTGTCAGACTCCTTGTGCAGACAGTAATTTCACTGCATTATTACAATTAAAGACAAAAATAATGTTTGAAAACGTAAACTAGCTGATATTTCACTACTGCAAAAGATAAAAATAACAGACTTAAAACTTTTTTTTTTTTTTTTATACTAGTGGCCTAAGACTTTTCCACAGTACTGTAATAGTATATGTTTACTGTATATGTTGCACTTGATAGTGAAGTTTCTGTTTGTCCCCTGAGCACTGAAATGTTTGCACATCATTTATGTAACAAGTAGATGTTTTAGATAATAAAACGGAAGAATTTATGACATCTGAATGTTACAGTATGACTTCATTAATTGTATAGGCCTGATGAAGTTTACTTTTAAGAAGGAAAGTTTGATTCACATCACCTGAACAGTTCGGATACAGCTGATAAACAGTTATAACTTCAAATCTCTTGAGTTACTCACCACTGACCCAATAGCTATGAGTTTTCCTTCATCTCCAAAGCTCCACACTATCATCCTCCTTCACCAACATGAGCTTTATTTCACCTTTAGTAGGGTCAGTAACAGCCTGAGACTCAACAAGAAACTGATTTACAGTTAAATTCAGTTTAGTTGGTAACACTTTACAATAGGGGAATCATTTATTATGTTTAAATTGAACATTTAATGTTATTAAAATGTACAAAAATATATATAATGACCATGCACACCATGAATCCATTTTCCAAACCGTGTTTTTGGCTCTACAACTATAATGAGTGTCTGGTTTGATTAGGTTACGTTTAAATAATTTGATATGATGCAATTATAGCGATTAGCTAGAGTCTGGGGGTATAAAGTTTACAAAACTGAAGTCATGTTGTTTAAATGGGTTTCAAGAAAAAAGCTCATTCAAAAACAAATCTCTGGGATATATTCAGTTGTCGGACACGACTTCAAATGACACTGCTTTCTATGAGGTTTGTTGAACACAGGGATAAGTACCCCAATCTTATAATGGGCCACTGTTGGATTTTCCATCAAGACGATGATCCAAAACAAACATCAAAATCAACACAAAGATGAGTCACTGAGCACAAAACCAAGCTTCTCTGACCTAAAGTAAGAAATGAGTGAAATGAACTGAAGACGAGAAGCACCAACATGGAGCTGTGAATCTAAAGGGTCTGGAGTGATTATGGATGAAGAAATGGTCTGTGAACTCTTATCAAGTGTTCTCCAAACTCGCCAGGCATTACAGGGAAAAACTCAGAGCTGTTATCTAGGAAAAAGGATGTTGCAATAACTGGCTGCCGGCCAAAACCGTGGCTAACGTGCATAAACATTTCACAATGGGAAAACAAGTTATTCTGCAACTGGCACATTGGCCTTGGCAGCGGTGAAATCTGTGGGATTCACACACCTGTGGGCATCAGCCATGAGAAAACACCTGTTCTGTGAACGTATGCGTGCATACATACATACAGTATATATATATGGATGACAGAGGTGTTTAGAGTAGAGAAAGTCCTGACAGACTGCAAACATGCTGAGGATCCTGTTGTTGAGCGTGCTGGCCGCCCTGGGTGAGACGCTTGTCTGTTTCT
>JAUCMU010000768.1:0-10848 GCA_032275025.1 Enteromius treurensis | reverse complement strand
TATTTGATAATGTTCAGTGCTTTGCTACAATCTGTATTGTAAAAAGCGCTATATAAATAAAAGTGACTTGACTTGACATTTATGGGCAGTCAAGGCCTAATGGATAGAGAATTGGGCTCTGGTAATTGTCGACCAATTTGGGTCACTTTAGTCTCTCTTTTTTATGCATTCAGAATAGAAATAACCACACAGCCCTACAAAAATGATGTACTGGTGTTCAGGAATGGAACTGTGGACCATGCTGTTGTCTTGTTCATATCAGTGAGCTGCGATATCAACATTTTCACCTACCCCTTTGTGAATGGGAGTTGTTCTGTGGCCATCAATGGATGGAACCAAAGCAGTAAGATGAAATTTTTAACCGAATAGTAGAATGATACTGATACTATAACCATGCAGAATTTAAGTGATTTTTGGGGACAACCTCTTTCATTTGTGTTGATCTAGGTTGTGGGCTTGAACTATTATACCCTGACCACGTAAATCTAAGTGGGAGTGATCAGAGTGGAGAGTGGAGGACTACGAGTGTGGAAATAAAAAAAGAAAACCGCACATCACTCTCGGTATGACATACAGACCTTTTGTCACATGTCCTTGGTT
Organism: Enteromius treurensis; assembly: GCA_032275025.1. Taxonomy (NCBI): domain Eukaryota; kingdom Metazoa; phylum Chordata; class Actinopteri; order Cypriniformes; family Cyprinidae; genus Enteromius; species Enteromius treurensis. Next base: position 10,248 of record JAUCMU010000768.1, on the reverse strand, counting down.
TTAGTACATGTACACACTATGAATTGTTAGGAATGACATCCGTATTCAAAAATGCAAGTGAATTAATATTCTGTTTGTGTACAGACTACAAAAGTCCCTCTCTGTAGCAGCTGATACTACACTATACACATATTTTTTAAAGGCCATCTAGTGCAGTGTTTCCTCCTAATGAGACGACAACCTGAATACTTATAACATTGATACTTATTTTTCTGTCATCTGTAAACAGGTAGTTTTAACAATCAATCCGTTCAGTGCTGTTGTGACCCTGATCTTGCCCAGTGCATTAATAATGTTGGCTGACCTGGTAAGCTTTGCTCTGCCGGTTCAAGGAGGAGAACGCAACAACCTTAAAGTCACCTTAGTCCTGAGCTTCACCATGTTCCTAATCATCCTCAATGATCATCTGTCCAGTGGTTCAAGCTGTAGCCCTCTCCTCCGTAAGTGAAAGAACACAACAGCATGCTTCTTACACACTTTTCATTAGCACTGGGCAGTAGTCTTAGTCAATGCAGTACAATAGTACAATTACTTACGCAGGTTTTCTGATGCAGTGAAAGCACTGAAATCATGTTGATATAAAAAATCAAAGTTGCTGAGGTTTTTTCTCTTACAGGTCACATTTGCTCTTCACTATTGGATCAAATTTACCGTAGACTACTATGTTTGTTTTAGTCTCTAACATGAATCTTTTAGTATTATTATGGTTCATTTCCATTGAGAGGTACGGTACACAATTATGTCTGTGTCTATTGTCAGAAGTTCCAAATGATACCAAAATTGCAAACTGTACTGTACAACCTTTTTAGTATCCTTTTGTAAGGTTCTAAAAGGGTGGAGCTAAACTCACTGCAGAACCCTGGTCCCATCTAGAATCATCACTTTTGCATTACAAGGGTGTTACTCATTCCGCTCTGCTGTCTGTGAGTTTGTTTACATTGGCTTATTTACGTCAGAGTGGGCAAACATATAATAAATTCAAACAAATTAATAAATGAATCATTAACCTAAAATATAACAGTGTATTTTTTAATTTTATATTTTCACACAGTAGCCAATAGCCGTTAATATGCGTTCTTGTGGACTATTGCCCAAAAACCTGCTAATTTTCAAAATATTACTGATGTTGTGTGATGAAATGTAGTTTTAAGAGTTTTTCAGGCTAGAATGTAGTTATTTAAAATGCAAATCTGCAGTTATAGTTATAGTGCCAATTTGAGATCACCGGGCGATCCGGTGGCGCTCAGTGCTTATGTTATCCACTTAGAGCTGCCTCAAGATCAGCTATACCGAAATTTGCAGCTGTCTCTGATGTCTCTGTAGTAATTAAACATGAGATACAATTAATTTTGGGTAACAGATAGTAGGTCTTGAGTATGTTGTTTATAAAGAAAAGGATGGAGCCCAGCACTGAACCCTGAGGTACACCACTGGTTAGCTGTCCCAAAAAAGGAAAATTATTTCATTATTCATAAAAAAAAATGTGCACTGCAGAAATACATTAAGGTTTGCGTTTGCTAAACTAAGGTTTTTGCTCCAAAGATTACCACTTCTGCTTCTGTCTGGTAAATCTGGTGCTGAGCATGGTGACATCGATAGTCTTGACACGTTTGACATCAGATGACAGTATTCTGCCTTGTAAATGCTCAAGGATCATCACAACACAAAATGCCAACCTGGGTCAATATGAAGGTAAGAGAATAATAAATACTGCAAACACAAAGAGTTGAGTAGTGTGTTCATGCTTTTACATATATTCATATATATGGTCTCCATTACCAGACGTGATTGCAACAACAACATCTACTGATCTGGCTTCAGAGGTGGTTTCCCTGCAAAAAATAGTGAACTTTTTGGAGAACATGGATCAAAAGAAACAAGTGGCAAACAACAATGAGGCTTTTATAGACCGCGTGGACAAAATCTGTTTCTGTTTATTTTTGTTCATTGACATCATTTACATCATCATTGTCGTTTTTGTCACCAGAGCAGATATTTGTAAACCCGAAAAGGTGCTTATATTTGATGTAGAAGATTATTTTTATGAATATGACAATGGTACGTATTTGTGGTTCACAATGTGATTTGTTTTTTGTACATTGGTGATTTGGATCTACAACATTTCTGTAAGTGATGTCCACAATTAGAATTTAAATGAAGATCATACATATTCTAGAAGTTTTCATCTAATCCAGTCAATCCCAAAGAGTCTATATAGCCACTTAGCTTCCAATGAAATGGCTCTAGCATGCCTCTCTTCTCCACCTTAGGCCTACATTCATCTTTCTACGTTCTTTCTCATGGGAAGATGGGGAGAATAGAGAATCTAACAGCCCAAATCTTAGTTTTAATGGGCATTACCCATTTTTTGCCTTTTGATTTTATGTTCAAGCACATTTGTGAATTTTTTTTTAATAAAAATGTAATGCTGAAATTTAATTTACATTTTAATTATTATTAGCACATCCACAACAAACCAGGTTTGCACTTCCTAAAAGCAAATATGGTTTCAAGTATGTGTTTGTTGTAGTAAGCTACTGATGCTTTTGGGAAATGCAGGATAGGACAAAAAAACAGAGGGAGTATAAAGTAGATGTTTTGCAAATAACATTGTTTCGAGGGGATCACAGAACGAGTAATCAAACACGGCTGGCAGCCTGTTACCGAATCATCCCTTGTTTATTTGCACCCAATCCAATCATTTCCCCTTCACTATAAATTCTCCCAGATTTCATTTCCCCGCATCCCGCCTGGGATTAGCAGACGGTGAATGAGCCAAACTGTGAACTCTTGCCCACGCTAGGGTTCTATTCATTAGGGTTCGGAGTTCAGCGTTCTCCCGGCTCGCTCCACAGACAGCTCGCCAAATTTGCTTATTATTCATTATGAGGAAAGCGTGAACTCTAGAAACAGGGAAGGAAATCAGAAGAGTAACAAGGAAGAGAAAGTTGGAAAAATTAACCAATAATGAGATAGCAGTAGAGGCAGTATAAAAATATTAGACAGGAGAGGACATGGCACAGAGAAACGAATGAAAACATTCACAATGCTCTCACACCAACACACAAGACAAGACCAAAAACTACATGGTGAATAATACTTTCATCCACCATGTGCTGAATCTGAAAATTGTATGTCCAAACTGACAGATGTGTACAGAGCAAGGATGTCAGGATCCCCAGAAATGACCGAAGTGTCAGAATCCAGATCTAAACCAGGATCCTTTCAGATCCATTATGAGTATTTGTGATCTGTTTTCTTTTGTGATCTGTCCATCCATTTTCCAAACTGACTGTCCTGCTTTGTGATGGGATTTTACATTTATTGTCTTCGTAATGATTTTAAAAGAAACCAGTATGAATAAAGCTTGATACAATACTCTAATACTTTGAAAGAATTGTAAATAAACTCATCCAATCAGCTTCTGTGTGGGTTAATAGCACCTTCTTTAAATAAATAATCTTTGGATGGAAAGACAAATATTTAAAATGTCCACAACCATAAAAAGCACTTACTACACTGTAATTGTAATATTTTAAAATATAAAGTTTCTGCATTTCACCTCTGCTTTAACTACTAGCTTAGTTGTGGCTCTTAAAACAGATGTGTTGTTTTAATTGGATAAAATAATATGCTAAGTTAATATATGTAAATGCACATGAAATGTATAATAATATACACATGTTGCTGTAATTAATAAACTGTTGTAAGTATTTTGATTCAGTTGTAAGTTTCTTGAATTCTGTCTTGCCAGAGCATAATTTTCCTGACTGCAGATGGCAGTATCCTGACATGAACAACCTCAAAAGTGTGCCAGTCAAGAAAAGCAATAATTCCAGGAGAAAGCCATAAATTAAAAATCTTATAAAGCACATATGCCTTATTCTGTATAACCATACTTTAGATCTTTTAATCCCACCACATAAACTAACAAATACCTTACTAACTTAATTATTAAGCAGCAAATTAGGAGTTTATTGAGGAAAAAGGTAATAGTTAATAGTGAGAAATAGACCTTAAAATAAAGTTTAACCAAAGGTTTATCTTATATAAATATGGATATAAATCTTGTTCTATTTGATCATAGAGATATTTCGTTTATATAGGTGTCGTCACAAAGTTTCAGTGTTAAGTATTATTATTATTTTTATTTATTTGTAATATATATATTTTTTTCTATAGACTGTTTCCTTAAAAAAGTTTAGATGCATTCAGTCTAGAGGTATAGAGGTTTGATGTTAGTGTAGCGGTAGTAGAAAAAAACCCCCATTGTAAACAGATGATACAGTAGATCTTAGCAATGTTGTATGAAGAGAAGGGACCCAGCACTGAACCCTGAGGTACTCCAGTGGTTATTGGGTGCAACAATGATTTGACAAAATTATGAACTTTTTGTTTTTCACTGTAAAATTACATTTCTGTGCTTGACAGTGTTGCTTTACATGAACTAATGGCTTTCAAATTTAATTCGCAGTAAAGGATTTGGGGATCCTCTTTAATTTCTCCTGCAGATCCTCTCCAGTTGTCAGGTTGGATGGTAAACGTTGGTGGACAGCCATTTTTAGTTCTCTCCAGAGATGCTCAATTGGGTTTAAGTCAAGGCTCTGGCTGGGCCAGAGGTCACGGAGTTGTTGTGAAGCCACTTCTTTATTTTGGAAGGTAAACCTTCGACCCAGTCTGAGTTTCTGAGCACTCTGGAGAAGAGTTTCTTCAAGGATATCCCTGTACTTGGCAGCATTCATATTTCCCTCGATTGCAACCAGTCGTCCGGTCCCTGCAGCTGAAAAACACCCCCACAGCATAATGCTGCCACCACCATGCCTCATTGTTGGGACTGTATTGGACAGGTGATGAGTAGTGCCTGCTTTTCTCCACACATGCTGCTCAGTTAAGGCCAAAAAGTTCTATCTTGGTCTCATAAGACCAGAGAATCTTATTTCTCACCATCTTGGAGTCCTTCAGATGTTTTTTTTAGCAAGCTCCATACGGGCTTTCATGTGTCTTGCACCGTCGGGCCACTCTGCCATAAAGCCACGACTGGTGGAGGGCTGCAGTGATGGTTGACTTTCTACAACTTTCTCCCATCTCCCGACTGCATCTCTGGAGCTCAGCCATAGTGATCTTTGGGTTCTTCTTTACCTCTCTCACCAGGGCTCTTCTTCCCCGTTTGGCTGGACGACCAGCTCTAGTAAGGGTTCTGGTAGTCCCAAATGTCTTCCATTTAAGGATTATGGAGGCCACTGCGCTCTTAGAAACCTTAAGTGCAGCAGAAATTTTTTTATAACCTTGGCCAGATCTGTGCCTTGCCACAATTCTGTCTCTGAGCTCTTCAGGCAGTTCCTTTGACCTTATGATTCTCATTTACTCTCACATGCATTGTGAGCTGTAAGGTCTCATTCTCAGGCCATCCAAGATGAGTTTGTTTCATCATGAGAAAATCAGCATTGAATGGGTGCTGTCAGATTGATAGTCTAAACCAGTGGTTCCCAAAGTAGGGGTTGTGACCCCCTGGGGGGTCGTGAGACATTGAGGGGGGGTCGCGAGAGGATTTCCAAGAAATCAAATATTTTTTATACTATTATAAACTATTATAAATAACATATTTTATCTATAACTAACAAGAGATACAAATATTAGTTAATAGTTACATTTTAAAAAACAAACAAACATGCAAATTCAAAAGCCAGCAGCCTTTCAAATTTCTTTCCATTTGATCGCGACCCCTAAGGTGATTACGACAGATTAATCAGTAGCGTCAGTAGCAGCAGATCATTTTACAACACTTTCCGACATGTGCACGTAACGTGTAGGTAATTTTCATCTCTTTATGCTTAGGGTATTATTTTTGTTGAAATTAAACATTGGTTAATATCGTCCAATGTGCACCGTTGTGCGCAACATTTGTATATTTTAACCACTTCTGAGGATAGTGGGGGTCACGAGTCACTGGCACGGTTATTTTGGGGGTTGCGAGCTGAAAAGTTTGGGAACCCCTGGTCTAAACAATCCACAAATAATCTACACCACTCCAGTCCACCAGTTAACACCATGTGAAGTGAAGCTGAGTGTTTGTAGATACAAGTGTGTAGGCTGTGATATCACTTCTTCCATTAAAAAGGTTTGTCTTGTTTGAACCAGGAGAAAGATATGCATAGATTATGGATCAATTACAAGCAAAAACAAAAAAATAAATAAATAAAAAGGTGAAATGTGATGAGAAAATGCCAAGTTGAATTGATAAATTATGAAAAAAATGTGATAAAAGATCAAAGTTTTTCATATTCATTTTAATGAAGCTAAATACTGTGAAAAAGAAAGAAATGATTTACAGTGAAATAAAGAAGGGTTTTAAATTGACTGTAGTTTAATGGCTGTTACTGTACACATTGCATCATAAGTGTAATATGCAAAATGTCATAAAAACAGGTTGCTGACGCATTTTGTCTGATAAAAATGAGGAAATTGACACAATATTGCCACATAAATGTGAATTCCTCCAAACTTTGACTGAATTAAAGAGCTAGGCATAATTCATGTTTTAATACTTACTTAGTTATTTGGAAATTCCTTTAGCAACATGGTCAGACAGGAGACAAGTATATAACAGGAAGTGTAAACCACAATAATAATAAAAAAGAAACTTCAAAGAAGGCTTTCCTAAGACAAGAAAATAATAAAACCACAAAAGTCCCGATAATCACACAAGTCCAAGCAGAATCTGGCTTTAGAGAATTCAACAGAAAGTTCATAATTATTACATAATTTTTCCCGCTTATATTAGAAAATTTTTTTTTTCAACTCGAGTGCTTGTTACTGAAACAATGCACTTTAAAAGAATGTACTTAATTGCAAAATGAAATGTAATATTTGCTGACAATGAATTGCATATTATCTATATTATCTGTCACGGTGCGCGGCGCGCTGGGCTCGCGCTCTCGCTTCCTCTGAGCGAACAAGGCACGGTAGGCAGGACACGGAGGCAGGAAAATACTTTTAACTGTATTTAATAAAACAAAGAAACGAGGAGGAATGAGCGGAGAGCTGCGCAGAGCTTCACGCAAACACAACGAAACTTTAACAGGACATACAGGAACAGAAAAGGACCAGACTTTAAATACAAAACGCTAATGACAGACATGGAACGCCTGGAGGGCGTGACATTATCTAAGTTTATATTAATTTCAATTAGTCAAAATTAAAGCACAACTCCACAGTTTTTCCATAATCCGCTATGTTCTTCCTTCAACTTGTTGAGTTGAAACATATCTCGTCTCCCGTCTCAGTGCGTGCACTTACAGTAATTGCGTGCAGCGCCACTATGTTAGCATTTAGCTTAGCTTCATTCATTCCTTAGGATCCAAACAGGGATGAATTAAGAAACACTTCCACGTTTTTTTTTAAGTGCACACACTGATACGCGAGAGATATGTATAAACTTGTTGAGGAAGTTTAGGAAAGAACATATTGGAATATGGAAAAACGGTGGGGTTTTCCTTTAAAAGTGATTTTTTGATCCACTTAAGTATGCTGCATCTTTAGCGCATTTAAACTACCTTAACTTTAATTGTACGGTGTCCATGATACAAAGTAAATAAGTACTTATTAGTGGTCATTGTACTTATAGGAAACAAAATGTACTTAGCATGTAACAGTAAGTTGCAATGTAAGTTAATTAAGTTAATTACTCCCGTTGATTAATTACCTTCCTGTTTGTTCATCTTCGGAACGTAAATTAAGATATTTTTGATGATATCAAAGTGCTCTTATACCCTAATACAACTGAAATGATTCCAGATTCACAAACATAGTAAAAATCGGTAAAACAATCCATTGGTAAAACAACCCATGTAACATCAGTGAATCAACTTATCTTTTGCGACGCTACATTTTTTGCACAAAGAAAACAAAAATAACATAATTTAACTCTATCATTCTTCTCTCCTGACTTATGTCTTCCACCATTTTAGAGAGTAGGCTATTTTAGTAGAGTATGATAGTAGAGCCTGTTACATCTATCTATCAATCAATCAATCAATCACCTTTATTTATATAGCGCTTTTAACAATACAGATTGCGTCAAAGCACTGAACAGTTTCAAACTGGGGAATAGAATGTCAGTAATGTATAATGAAAATATTAAACACTCAATTCGTTTTTTTAGATAACGGCATTTCATTTCTGTGATATGTGTAACAGTAGCTGCCTATTACATCTACATAATTACTAACTGTAATTACAGGCTGTTTTACAACTTAGTTACTCAAATATATTTTTAATGGAAGTACAATGGCTACTACTAAGTACTTAATTAGGTAATTACTGTGTATCATGACACCTTTAAAGTACTTTACATGTGCTATAATCTTTTTAGTCAACACATTAACATTTTAAACTACATTTAGACCAATCACTTGTAAAAAGATTTTAAGAAACAGTGCACCACAAAGTTCAAAGAATTCATTGTTGTAAAGGCTTAAAAAGGCATTCATGCCCTAAATAAACTTTTCCCCCCAAAACTCCCTGGCTGCAATTCCTATCTAAGCATGACACTGCAATTTATTTAAACCTAGAAATTTGGCCGTGATATTTGAGGTGGTTTGAAGAGACATTTTCTCCATCGACTCTGGCGTGTGCACATCAGAAACATAATTGAACATTATAAGCTTCAGCTAAAAGAGCACAACACAATAGTGTCTGATTTCTGGTGTTTCCACAGCTGCCTTTTACGTTCACCCACAAAACACACCCAGCCTGCCTCTTATCACACTGTACACTGTCATGCCTTTGATTTCTCTTCAGACTCCATCACGTTTAGCATACCATTCATTAATTAATTATTTACTGAATGTAAACACACAACATCACCCCAGGCCTGAATTGTTACTGCAACAATAACAATTACTTTATTACTTATTCTAAACTCTTTAAGGGTCTCCAAGGAAAGATCTCAAGTTGGTTTGTAGCTCCTCCTTGTGCAGAAAACCTTCCAAGTTAATAAATAAATCCTAACCCCAAGAGAGCATAAAGATACCATTTAGCACAGAAGACTTTTTGTCAACAGATGCCTACCAGACCCCATGAAATCAAGCTTTAAAGCCACAGTTTGTGTGCTTTGATATACAGTGCTAATAGTCAACTCTAACTAGCAATAAAAAAGAAGTCCTGTCCCAGCTTCCTCTATCAAGAGAAAAATTAAGAGAAAGAAGGGAAATTTTAGGAATGAAAACATTCAAACGAGCACTTAAGTGTATAATCTGGTTGAGATTTCATCAGAGTAGTACACATATTTTTCCACAACTAAATTTTAGTGATATTTTACTGGTTTATTACATGGACTTAGCTGGCTTATAAATGTATAAAGGAGCTTGAAGTACAAACTGACAATGTCATAAAACACCTCATGTGACAATGAAGAGTGTCACCAGGCACATGCCAAATTAAACAGCAACTCCATAAAATAAATAGCAACCTTCTCTCACCTTAGCTGCCAAAGCATTCACAAATTCATATTTTTATATATCTTAATATATTATTAATAGGGATACATTCTCATACCATATATATAATTCTCCTGGTATATATATATACAGTGCCCTCCACTAATATTGGCATCCTTGGTAAATCTGAGCAAAGACGGCTGCAAAAATAAATCTGCATTGTTTATCCTTTTGATTTTTTGTTCAAAAAATTTACAAAATTCTAACATATCAATGAATTAAAACAATTAAAACAGGGAGAAAATCTCATTGTGAAATAAGTTTGTTTCTCTGCTTCTTGTTGGCCACAATTATTGGCCCCCCTAGAAATTTTTACGAGTAAAATATCTCACAAGTATATAAGTATATTCCCATTCATATTCACAATTTTGAGCACTCCAGTGTGATTATGGACATGAAAATATCTAGCCCTTGCTTCCTGTTTCATAGAAATATATATAGGAGAAAAAAACAAAGCCCACAATCCCTTATTCATCAACACAATGAGAAAAAACGAAAAAGCTGTTTTATTCCCTGCGCGAGTCCCCGTGGGCACTCGGCAGGGACACCCGCGTGCAGCTTGCCTCCGGGGCTCAAGTACGACTTTCCCCAAGTAAGCAGCGATGCTTACTTTCCTGCAAGAGAAGTTGGAGCGCAGGCTGTCCCCTTCGACTCTCAAAGTGTATGTCGCTGCTATAGCCGCATACCATGACGCAGTAGAGGGCGCTTCCCTCGGTAAGCACCAGCTCATCGTTCGATTCCTGCGAGGTGC
>JAUCMU010000767.1:0-10853 GCA_032275025.1 Enteromius treurensis | reverse complement strand
AAAACAGTGCAAACAGGGACAGTGCAATAAAAAGCAACAGTGTTTAGTGTTCACAAGGAGAGACGAGAGTATTACAGGTAGATGTAATAAAATAGATGTAAGGTAGATGGTTTGTTAGGTCCACTCACCCACCTATGTGCAACCTACTTGCTCACATGGCTTTAGACGTAAATACATGTTGTGTTATGTTTAGATGTTATGTTCTGGTTAGGGATGACCCGATCCGTATCGGCCTATCTGTTTTGCATGTTTTGTCAGTAAAGCCGGCCCTGTAATAAATGCCATCAGGTGTATGATTTCACATTGACTTGCTTCACAAAAGAGTTCTGGTACAAAAGACACATTTAGGGTATTAAGGATCAGCATCAGTCTCTGTGTTCCATGACAGAGTGGACTGCCTATTGGTTACCTTCTTGTTTGCCTTGGCTCTCGTTGAAACAGGTGCTTGCATATTTTCATTTTCTCTGTGCGCGGTGCTGTTGAGGGCAAGCGTGATGCAGCCACATGCCTAAAAAAAATTATATATATATATGTAACATCCACACCAGGCTCCACCTTCACTTCCACGCAGCGTTCTCTCTCACCTGAGTATTAACTCACCACACCTGCTTCCCGCACCTGATCACAATCATCTCCACCACATATAAACCACACACTGCCATTCAATCGATGTCCAAGCTCGCTCATGCTAAGCGGACTTTAGCTACGCTTTCCCAAGCTACATTACTCACCTTAAACCTTTCCTGTTTGTTCCAGCCTGCTCCATGATTCTCCAGTGTCTCGTCCAGCTCCCGTGATCCTCCTGTGTGTTCTTCAGCCACCGTGGTTCTCTCGTTTCCCCGTGGAAAGTAGTGTGTGATCGGTGTCTCGGTGTATGTCCTCAACCTGTTCCTTGTGCAGCCTTATACTCTAAAGAGAAGAAGAGAAAGACTTTAGTTTCCTTATTGAATACTCCTGAGTTTAAAGATTCCTTTGTTTACTTACCTTCTCAGTCTGCCTTTGTTGGCCTTTGTTCCTGAAAATAAATATAATTTAACGAACTTACCCTTTGTGTCAGTCCGCTTCGTAACACCTGTTAACAGCGTTTTTTGTTTTTATATTTAAATAAAGGGTGATAAGTTCATAGCAGTGCCATGTCATCTAAGCTGGCGCAACCATACTTTAAAACACTTAAAACAGGGGTAGTTAACAGGTTTAAAGTATCAGTTTTGATGTTAATATTCATGACACTGTTGATCTTTCTTGTAATTTCATAGGGAGCTTCAAAGAGAGAGAATATCTATCGAATATATATCGATATCATGAATTATTTTGGCCACGATAACCATGGTGTGAACATTTTTATATTGTGCCAATATATACCTTAAAGAAAACTAGAGAGATTGTAATTTGTAAAGTCAGATGTCCCTCAATAAAGCAGATGTTGAGTACCTCAAAAATGTTTTTTGAAAATCATTTCTAAAAAAAAGAAACGTTCATCCTGTCTGACCTTATAAAGACCAGAGTTTAATTGACTGCTTTGATAACGTTTGTGATAACCATTTAATTGCTAGGAAAAGTCATTTAAAATGGCTGGATCAGAAATAGAGAGTCTTGCATCTTTAACGCTGAACCTGCATTGCCTGTCTATTTTTGTCTATTTTTAAAAGTGCGCATTGCTTAACATAGTGGTATCTATCTCTGATTCAGCTAATGACCCTTCTGCACTTGTTGAATTAGTGATTTCCCTGGTGACCATCAGTGTAACGCCAATCTCTTCACTTCATGCAATCTGAGGTCTGCATCTTTATCTGCATAATGGATTCTGCTCTATCCATTTATTCATCAGTCTCTTATATCTTCTAGTCCCTCTGTTTTACACCTATCCACATGGAGTTTATGTACTTGTTGTAAGCTCCTCTTTACACCCACGTAGCAGTTAAAATTTTTCATTACTGTCATATGGTCTAATTTACATGCGAGAACGTGCTTGACATTTCATACATTGATATTAGAATATATTAGGAGAGCAGTAAAGCGTAATTGAATTTAACCCCTGTGAGATGATTCAATATGCAGCTTTCTGAATAAGATTAATGGTCAAGCTACTTAACATACTAATCCATATTCATATTAATATTAAATGAAAGACATGACACTAATGTATGTACATACTGGAGCCCAGATATATAAGCATGTAAAGTTATGTGAGTATCTTTGATGTGTAACCAAACAGATGTCCCCTGAGAAAGAGAAAATGGAAAAAAATTAAAATAAGCAAAATTCTGTCTTCGTTTTAGTTACCAAAATGAGAAAAAATTATGACAGTATTTTCATTTTAGGGTGAACTATAGTTTTAAGCTAAACTTTAAGGTTTTAAAATACATCAATAAATGTAAAATGAGCTGTCATTAAGCTCACAACCTATTAATATATTTAAAGCAGCATGAATTCTTTGTGACAGGGATTCTGCAAAGCTGAAGAGATTATGGCCCATATTGACCTAATAACATCATACCATTTTTGTTAGTTGACTGCACATTAATGCTGTGAATCTGCTGTTCCACCACATCCTAAAGCTGCTCTATTGGATTGAAATCTGGAGCCCGAGGGGCACTGAAGTACACTGAACCCATTGTCATATTTATGGAACCAATTTGAGATGCTATGTGGTTTTATGACATGGTGCATTATCTGTGTCCAGTTCGTAGCTGGCATAAATGGAACCTGCTCTGATCCTCTACCGCTATAACACAATCATTTCAAGGTTAGACGGTTTGTGCATTCCCAGGTACAATAGGTCTATCACTATTGTAGCATTTATACACTTTGATTACGGTTGCCCTCCTGCCAGACAACTTTGTTTTTTACCCATAACTGCCACTCAGTGAGTATGTTTGCAAGCAGTCAATGTCATAAACATAAAGCACACTATAAGTCCTTACACAATCTGACATGTGCTTAAAATTGAACTGTGCTGGGCCTCCGGCCAGAGGAGAACTGGCCCCAACTAAGCCTGGTTCTCCCAAGATTTTTTCCCCCATTCTCTCATGGATGGGGTTTTGGTTCTTTGCCGCTGTCGCCTCTGGCTTGCTTAGTTGGGGACACCTGATTTCTAGTGATTATCGTTCTTTTGATTACAGAGACGTCTCTGCATTTGATAAATAAATAGTCTAATCTTGTCATTATACATAACCATCACTCTCTTCTCATATTTGATAATGTTCAGTGCTTTAATACAATCTGTATTGTTAAAAGCGCTATGTAAAAAAGGTGATTGACATTTCTTTCACATTTTCTGCTTTCATGCTTTGATGTTTCCTCAACATGATTTCCATACAGATTAACTTCACAGACATAGAATGACCACTGATTGTAATGTTTTGGTAGCATGGTCCAGTTAGCTTCTGCTTGCATCATACAGTATAATTCTAAAAAGCATATTTCTCAATTTCTCCACATTCTGTTCAACAGAGGGCTCTTAAAAGCATGTAACTGACTTTTTGTTTTATTTTTCGTATTTACGTAAAGTACTACATTTATATTTTTTGTCTGTCTTATTGTAGTCAGTAAAGTACTTAGTAAAGACCCTGGGACTACGTTATTAGCCAATCAGCCTTGCCATGATGTAATTTGAATGTGAGCACTGGCAACATTTTAATAAACATTTAGAATTCAACTGATTGTGCTTTCCAGTCATCTACAACAGCAGTATGTAAAAAGGCCCATTTTCACTGTCACTTTTTTCATATCCTTCACACTGTCAGCGTCATGACAATTCATGCCTCCCTTTTGCATTGTATGACATTTCTCCTTTTGACGTGGATGCGAAAAGTCAGGTGATGGAACGACAAAAGCGTGTCAGTCAAACAGTGTAGTACAGCCACTTAAGATTCTCTGGGAGTGTGAGCAGCAGAAGCGCATAGTCTCAAGGGCCAAGGGTTTCTCTTCAGACATGGGCAGAGGAGAACATGACTGGGATAAGAATGGAACTGAAAAGGTTGCTGCATTCACAAACTCTCATGGGTTACTCAGCAGAGATATAGAGCTTAGAGTCAAGGCAAGTCACAATAGTGTTGTGCTCAAAAGACCCCAAATGTTTCAAGTACTCGGAAAGGTTTGTTTGGTACATGTTTTATTTATAACCTGTGTGTACGTACAAATTAATCAGTGGAAAGTCATTTTTAAGCTTTTAGTCTGTCTTATTTTCTGTTATTTTCGACAAACTCCAACTTCATTATGAATCTTGGCATATGGGTTTAATCTCTGACCACATAAATTAGCTCAGTATTAATTCACTAGATTTCCCCTGCACAGAGGATTGTAAAAGTGCTCTCAGATAGTTTGCCTTTATTTCTTTTACTTTCTGCTTCCTTATTGCTGCCTCTATCCTCTCATTAATATTTCACGCAAAATGAAAGTTATATCTAGAAGGTAAACATTCACAAATTACACTAAATATGACCATTTAAACCTGAAACATATGCTAATGTTATTGGTTCTAGCACATTATATAAAAACATAACTGTCGTGTAACTCCTTCTCAAACTGATTCTTTTGTGTTTAAACAAAGTTTGATTTATGGTATTCTACACCTTTGTTTGCCAAGTAAGCTATTTAGCTTCAAATTTGATTTGATTAAGGCATTGAACACACTTGAGTACACAAATTATATTACATAAACCTAAAACAAATTCAGCATTTATGAAGATTATGAACTTAGATTTTCCTGATGTGCTTATTGTGAAAAGCACTAATGTCAAACCTCACAGTTTCTTGTATGTTAATATAATTGAATGCAAGAACTAATGATGTTAATGTTTGTTTGAGAATGAAAGAACACATTTCAATCTGTTTATCACACAAAGTTTGTGTATGTTCTTTCTTTAGAGTTTATCATGTTTGGACCTCATTTTATTTCTAAAATATGGAGAAAAAAACCCCGGAAAAATTCTTTAAAATATCTTCCACAGGAAAAGGAAAGTCATAAGAGTTTGGAATGGCATTAGGGTAAATCCATGAAGACCCCACTGTGACAGTTAGGAAAAGCCTGACAAGGACGACAGGGTCTCCTGACAGCTGTGTACAGCGGGTGGTGACATTTAAAGTCCAGCTGATGTCACCGTCTGCCCCCAGGGTGCAATGAATGTCTTCATGAAACTATTGCTTCAGGTAGATATTGCCCTTTTGTGCTGATCTCGGACCAGATCTAACAAATGCTTGTCAAAATATTAAGCTTTATAATGCATTATTTTAATTCGTGTGTGGAGGCGTGAAGTGATGCCCACAACAACTCAAAGTCCAGTTAGATGGAAACTTTACTTTTAGTAATGAAGGCATATAATTACATCAGCGGGGGTGAAGCTCTTGCCCTGCACTGATGGATTTCCCTGTTACCATTTGCTCTGGATGACTCCAAATGACTGCAAAAGGTAAACACACAATTAACTACAGACAGTGATACACTTATTTACGTAATAATACTTAGTGACACTTGAATAATTAACTATTAAGAATACTACATAAGAACATCTGATTATTATAATGAGGTCTAACATGCTCATATATAACCACAAAACCTCTTAAAGTGAGTATAAAAATTTCGGGGCTAATTACAACCTAGTGCTGGATTCCAGGCAAAGCTTAATTTTCAAGACATTTCAGTAAGCTAATCCATTTTAAAGAGAGTCATTTCCAATTTTACATGACTTTGTTGATTATCTGTTAGGAAATTTGATCATGTGTCAATATGTTTTGCCTTCTTTGTAATAAACCTACTTAAATATTTACTAATTAATCTTTTAATGTTTAAGCTTTCCCTGACAGCATGTTTTCAGCAGTTTGAAAAAAAAAAAAAATGGATAAAATGGATTGATCAAATTGAAAATCATTTACAGATCATTTAATTTTTTTGTGTTTTAAAGGAGAGTCATAATCAGGAATTTTATCATTTTAAAGTTGTACACTGCTTTTTTAAGCAACAATAATCCTATTGCTTAATTCTCAAAGAAAAAATATGTTTTTGGAAGTTGCATTCAAAATCAACGTGACTCAAGAATCTGAGGGGAAACAGATCATTAAAAGAATCAATGCTCATTAAATGAAAGCTCATATGCGAATTTGTTAACCAGCGTGATAATGAGGTTATATCAAACATTTTGTAACCACTTATGAATAAAGTAGGCCCTTTTTCTGTTAAGGGGTTAAAAATAACTGTGTTGCTTACTCCTGCTGTTTCTGAATTATCTAGGCCTTTTCTCCTATTATAGGATTCATCATTAGGGGTGCTGATCCCAGCACAGCGTAGAGGACCAACCACTAGCAGGAAGCAGAGTGGATAAATGAAGAAGGATTCATGTTTTCCAGGTGAGGGGAATCCTGCATGTTTACTGCTTAATTAATGTCATACCATCTGTCTATCTTCACCACACACTGGGGGGGACAACCAGCTGCTGTCTCTTTGATCTCACCTGTCTGTCCTCACTCTCTCGTTTTCTGTCTATCTTCAAGAGGCTCTCACCCAAAACGGCAAACCCCTCTCATAATGAGTGTGCAGTCAGATAAAATCTACTTACTTTTTTTGCAGAGTAACTGGTAGTGAAAGAGTCCAGAGAATCCTTTAAGAATATTTCAACAAACTACGCTGCTACCTTCAAATCATTTAAAACAATCCCACACAAATCAGAAGGATATATTGGGACTACTCTGAAAGTGGAAGTTTTTAGTTAAGCTACAGATTGAAATTTCTCTCTCACAGTTCTTCCAAATGACACCATCAGCCGCAGTCTGTCTCATAAGTCAAGGTGAGATGTAATTGTCTTCATCCCGAAGAGAAGGTAAATCATCTTAGATCACAAAGGCTCATGTCTGTGAAGATATTGAAGTACTGACCTGCATTTAAATTCTTGTTCTCTTCATAAATGAGAGAAACATCCTATCTAAAATAAATCTAAAAGAGGGAAAAAAGAACAAAAACAGTTGTGAATGACTTAAATTAATTTAGAAAACAGGAATTTTGCCTAAATGTTTTAACAGAGCAGTTTTAGGGCTGGGCGATGTGACAATAGTTATTGTATGATCGCCTTATTTTTCATTAATTAATTTATTAATTTATTTTACATTGCATAAAAATAAATACATTAAATACTAGCTAAAAATAAATTAAATACTAGCCAGTTTTGTTCTAGCAAGAAAAAGCAGTACTCAGAAGAGTGAATGTTACTGTTTGCCAATCTTACCAAGGCTATCTTGTTGACAGTAATAATTTAAATGATTATTGCAATTTAAAAGTGTTTTCTATATACTATATTTTGAAATTTATTTGTGTAACAAGCTGAATTCACAGGAGCCATTAATCTAGTATTCTGCAATCCTTTTTTAATATGGTGCTTAAGATTTTTTTTATTATTATCACAGTTGAAAACTGTGCAGCTTAATATTTAAAATTTTTTAGGATTTATTGGTAGAAAGCTTAAATCATTTATTAGATTTTTTTTCTAACTATGTTACAATATAAAAACATTGGTCTCAAATTATATTTAGTCAGCTGATTTGCTCTTTCAGCATCAATATGACTTATTTTGTAACTCAAGATTAATTTTAAATGTTAAAGTGAGATACTTCAATGTCTTCTGCTGTCGTACAGCCATCAGTATCATCAGAGCATCTATCACATTTGAAATTCAGAGGAGATCCAACCTCTGTGAATTTTAACAGTATTTCTAATTAGCTGTTTCTGAATATGCCTGTTTTTTTATGATCTCATATGCGGATTATTATAATTAGCCAGCAGAGAAAATATGATTACATATGCTTTCCAGTGCTGAAGGACAGTACAAATCTTCAGCAAATGTTAATACGGCATGCTGTGTGAAAGATATTCGTAAATTATCATGGGGGATTTGATAACTGAAGCAAAGCTTGTATCTTACTCTTGTTTAGCGAAGGATTACAGTATTTGCATCGTATCTATTATTTCTTGAGTTGTGATGGAAGATCTTTCATATTGTTGATGCCTGAAAAGTACAGTCTTACTGTGGCTCATGAATGTTAATTGCATAATGTGATCAGTAGCTCTCACAGAGCCAGATTTAGACCATTGGCATGAAGTCTCTCCACATTCTAGCTTATTTTGGCCAACAATTAGCCACTTTGACAAGAAGAAGGTCTGACCATTTAGAACATCCAGTCTTCTTTTCATGCAACATTTAGAGGTTGTAGAAAATAAATACTGTAGACATATTTACATGATATTTGATTTGAAGCCCAAATCAAAAATCTATGCATTTTGGCTCCTGGAAGTAGACCTATAGCTTGTAAGACTGACAGTGGTGATTTTTAGTGTACAAAAAAAGGTTTTGCCCCTAAATGTGATCCAGCAAGAACCTTGCAGATATGTATCCTCTGGGAATAATCTGGCCTGTTATAGCACAGCAGCTCACTGTCAATTGACAGACAAATTCATTCAAGCTCATGTAGAAGCTAAAGGTGACGAGATGTCATTCTGTTTTTCTGTATTGGACTATAAGGAGGAATATTGATTTTCAGAGAAGATCAAATGTTTGAAATCTCTGTATTGACCTTGCATTCGTACACACAGCCTCATCCTAATTTCATGTGTCTTACAAAATTCAAGGATGGTGTTTTCTTATACATTCTTATACAACAGATTTAAATAATGCTAAAATAGACAACATACGATATGGTAATTTCATGTTACATTAGCAATTGTATCATACCAATTCAAATTTTGAGATGCAAGTGTATGGTATAACTGCAGTGGACTAGATTATGAGACTATGATGCCACTACTGATGGCATACAGTAACTGACTGCAATATCAGTGTGCATTGACTTGAGACCAGCAACCCTTTTGAGCACTCTCAGAATAAATCGATTTGATTAACTTTGACGGGAATAGATTAATGGCTCTTTTAGGAGCAGCACTGAGAATATACTTGTGGAAATTGGTTGTGTCTGGAATTACTTTGCTTGATAAGCCCATTCTTCTTACCATTCTGCTGAAGTGATTTTATACTGGCGTGTGTGTATGCTATTATGATGTCAATGATTTAGATTTTTGGAAGACAGGAGATTATTGCAGATTATAGAACTAAAGGAGGAATACAAGGGGTTTGTAATCACTTAAGGACAAGTCAAGACAATGTGTCTGATATAGATGTGATACTTTAACAGTTGTGCCATAGAGAGATTGTATTCCTGGGATTTATGCCCAGTTGCAACAAACCCCTAAATTAAGAAAACAAATCCATGGATGCCAAGTAAAACATTTCATTACATATGACCCCAAGTAAGCTTACTCTGAAACAGCAAACACCAACATGAAATGAAATGAATGTACACACTCTCTGTGGATGAACAGGCCCATCTATTCAAGCAAAACAATCATTAACTGTTAAACTAACCAGCGCTAATGGCAGCAGCAGTCAATGACTCTAACAACAGCACTGTTTAATTTTCTCTCTTACGCAAAATAAATGGATTTCAAGCTATTTTCAGATTTCTGAGAGAAATGAGTCATACTTCAGACTACTTTATTTGTCTAAAAAAGTTAAAAAAGCTAAAAAAATTATTAGTTCCTGCCTTTTCAATGCCTTTCTTACAGACCAAAACTTACCAGCTCTATTTAATGCCCTTACCTATTATGTTCATTGGTATAAACCACAGCTCATGCACAAAACAGGCAGAAGTTGTGTAACACATTTTGACTCACACTTATTTACAGCTTATTTTCAAGTCTAAATGCTAATTGAATTCTGATCCGTATGTGAAGCTGTCTGTAGATGTTACACAGGAAGTCTCAGACATGAAGTCCGTGATCAGTCGAGAGTGACTGAGATTGAGTGAGGAAACAGCCAAATGCTGACTAATAGCTGATGTTTAAAGGGCTCTACTGTTCTGTCATACCAATGATTTGTTGATGATAATCTCAGATATACGGGATAAGATGAAACGTTACTGAAGGTGAACTTTAGTAAATTGTTCTTCAGTAAATTAAACCTTATAGTACATTGCTATGCCAGAATAACTGACTAACTTTTCTGCTAATAAGAGGTAATAATTTTAAATTCAGTAGGCGAGAAGTACCCAGATGACCTACTGCTTCCGGCCAAATTCTGTGTTGTGACATGTGACAGCTTCAATATGGCAGATGTAGTACGTTCATACTACCCCCATTCATACTATATAGAACATACTGTTTTAACGGTCGGGTAGTACGTTCGGTTTTAAATATAGTACCTACTTAAGAAGTATGCAATTTCGGACGGAGCCATAATGTCACGAGCCACACCTCTATGGCTCTCTCTGACCGACATCAGCGGGAAAGTTCACCTTTGCCGACGTGACAAGAGTCGCGGAGGAAAACTCTATCACAAAGAGGAACAAACTGGATAAAGGATATAAATGTTTCCACAAAGAGTTTACACATAATTTTTAAGGAAAATAAACAGAAGGCGACGACAGGTATAACGTTACCAACAAATGCTGAGGGGATATGCACGCCAACAGAGACGAACACAGAAGGTAAACTTTCTAAAAACGAAAACATTTATTAACAGTTTTAATGCATGAGCAGTTTGAAAGCTTTATTTGCGATGTCTTTCCTCTCGTCTCGTACCGACATTAACGGCTGTCGTTTTTGGCACCGGTCATACACTGACTTCCTTTTTACTTTAGAGGTGTAAGCGTTCCAATGAAAAAGGCTCGGGACAGACTCTGGTTTCAAGAGTTCGCGCTTCCTCATAATCAAAAAGGATAAAGTTCAGCATATGTGGTGTACTGTCCGGGGGGCGAGCCGGGAGGACGGCGGACACCGAACCCTAAAGGCTTGAACCCTAGCGAGGGCTAGAGCT
>JAUCMU010000766.1:0-10853 GCA_032275025.1 Enteromius treurensis | reverse complement strand
ACATCGGTGCCCTCAGAGAGAGTCTTCTCAAAAACAGGACAAATTATGACAGAGAGGAGAAATCGCATCAGCCCATCAAAGCTGAGGCATCTTATATTTCTCAATGCCAACCAGCACTAAACAAAGAAGTATTTTGTTATATATGTTTATTATATATGTTCAGACTTTTCCCTTTATTTAGGTTATTTGATTTGTTTGCTGTGGTTGTGTTCAATTGTTCAAATTAAAGTTTTATTACAATGTTAAATAATAGTTACTGTGTATTTTTATTTATTTTTTATGAAAAATAAGGAATTAAAAAGTTGCTAACTAATACATAAAACATTTATAATTGATAAATAAGGCTTAAAAAGAACGCTCTGAGTGATACTAAATAAAGAGCCATTAGGGAGCCGTAAGAGCCGGCTCTTTAAAGGGAGCCGAGCCAAAAGAGCCGAATCTTTGAAAAAAGCCGAATTTCCCATCACTACTGTTTTCAAGCAGGTTTCCCAAACACTTCCCACTCCTTGGTTGTTCCGACAAAGTAGCCCCGTCCCAAACTCATAGGATTGGAAGAGAGACACCTAGAAGATTTCTGATTGGCTAACAAACGGGGTTCCGATTCAAATTCTTCAATTGCCTGTTAACCAACAGCAGCAGCACAGCTATTTCTCTTATAGTCTAGTAGGAACGATTTCAACAAAGTCATGGTTTCACTTGGAAAAGGTAGGTTGGAGCTAAACCCCAGCAGTAAGAGTAATGAGCTGCGACCATTAAAACGTTTAGTAGCAATCACAAACAACGGTCACATATGAGTTTTGCTATGAAATGTCGCTGGATGGCAGTGTTTACACACTTGTTCATGTACTTACATCGTCCCAGTGGTCAAACTCGTATCGCTTTTTTCTAAGTCCTGTCTCTACTTCTCTGAAAAGGGCATTCTCCTCTTGCTCGCTGATGAAATTCTGCCTGACTTCAACATGCCCTCGCACTACGGATAAAATTTCCTGAGACGATCCGTACAACCATTTACACTCCTCTTTGCTCTCGGGGCCTTTTCGTAAAGCCGTGCTCTCCGATAAAAACCTATACAATAAGGGATTATGGAAAGATTTCCTCTGTACTGGTTTCGATACTCTAATGAGTAGTGTCATTCTGTCGAAGACATACGATGGCACTTAAATAACACCAATATTCAGCGTACTACTGTCACTGCTGTCATTGACAGAGCGCCATTTTGAATTCGCTAAGATTTCTGGGACTTGAAGTATTTGAGGCAGATTGCTTCAGCCTAGCAGGGGTTTAGCATTGTAAGTTCCCAAAAAAAACACTTTTATGGGAAGTTGTGACTGCAAGCATTAATATTGATGAAATAAAAGCGCAAAATTTACCTGCATTTTACAAAAAATATATGTATATATAAAATTTCAATCATTTAAAAAATAGTTTAGTTTTAGAATTGTGTTATTTATTTCGCAAACGGTGATGCATTCAGTTAAAATACACGTAAACGAACTGCATTTGCGCTCAGTTGTTTCCAGTGAGTCTAGTAATGATAAATTAAATGTAATTGCAATTCCGCTTTTCAACACTAGAGAGCACCACACTACTATCGCTTCATGTTATAGACAAAGATAAACAATAAAAACCTTTATTAATGGGGCAGACGCATTCTTTACTGATTTCCTCCTAACATAAGCATGCTAAATATCATATTTTTGCCGTCTCTTCCTATTTTGCCCCTTGGCTGATATTTTACGTTTTAAATCTATAAAGTAACCAACCTCTATTTCTTTATTGGCGTGTTTTTCTTTAATGTGAAATAGCTCTGGCCCACCTCCCCCTGCTGGCTATTCAGTATTTCTCTGTTGTATATTATAATCCAGACTTGTAACACTCCAATCTAAACCCATCTCCAATGACTGTGCTTTTTTCAGAGATTCACGTCTCTTTTTCTCTCTGTCTCTCTCTCTCCACGCACACACACACACAAACCACATTGACTGGTTTTTCTCATCAATTAGCCCACAAGACTGTAATGATGGTAATTATTTGTAATTGTCATGGTCAGGCAGTGCTGTTTGTGGCAGTAAGAGGGCATTAAACAGTCTGTAAGTAAGTGAGATTTACAGGCAAGACGTTGAGTGCTGATACAGGGCTCTGGGGAATGTGCAATATATCCACGCTGTAGCCAATACAGCAAAGATTAGAAGATTGCATCGCTTGAAATAACTCAGAACCTAGCCTCAGAATAGTTTATTCCTCTTTTTGTAGCAAATATGTACTGGTTTACATTACACATTAGCTCAGAATTTTCTACGTGTTAGAGAGGGAATTCTTCTTAATTTCTTTACAAACTTTAAATCACTTTTAGAGGCAAATTCAGATGTGACCCATTTACAATCAGTTCACATTTGAGCTCTGAAAATATCATGTATCATTCGCTAAGCTTCATCTCTTGGCTCCTCCTAACCCAAACCAGCTTTACAAAACATCCTATAAAAATGAACTGGACATTCTTTAAACAGCTCAATGTTCGGTTACATTGAGCGCATGAAGTGGTAAAAATATATTATTGTTACATTGCCTTAAATAAATCATGCAGTTAAAATGTGTTTCATCTGCTGCTTTTAAAAGAAATTGTGAAATAGCATAATTTAAAACGGCGGAAACAGCGAATTATTATTGACCAAAAATAGACTAATTTCAAAGCAGTTACCAATTAGGGTTGCAAAGGGGTGAAAAAGGCTTGCAAATAAAATGTTACACCTTAGTTAGTTACTAATACAAATGTATTTAGTCATAACAACCGTTTTAGTTTTTATTAAAAAAGCGGAGAACAACTGCAGTCAAGACTTATTATTTAAATGTAATTTTTTTTACGTGATTTTTTATTTTTATTTCAATGGAAATTATTTAGTTTATTGACCAAAATTACAGTGCTAATTTAAAAGCAGTTACTAATTATGGGTTGCAAAGGGATGGAACATTTCTACAAAGTTGTCAGAAGTTCCTGAAAATTCATTTCTGGAAATGTTTCACCTTTTGGCAAACCTCATCAGAATTGATAGCATATGAAACACAAGTGAAATCAATGCTTTACCATATTCTTGGCAATTTGGTATTTAAGCTTACCCAGCAAACCAACACAGTCTCGTGACCAATTCGTACGTATTTGTACGAGGTGGAAAATCCCTACTAATTCATGCTAATTCATCTGACCTCATTCGTACGTTTTTGTACGATTTGTCTAAACCCCAGTGTCGGTAGGTTTAGGGGTGGGATTAGGTGTAGATAATTCATACAAATTCATATGAACTGGCAACTCGTAAAGTACGTACGAATTAGCAAAAGTGAGTGAGGTTGTACGAATTTGTACGAATTAGCCAATTCAACAAACAAACAGAACCTCCAGAGACGTACATTAGAAAACAACTTTATCTGAAAAAGTAGTATACAGCAGACATTCTAAGGTTGAATTATAAGCAAGGCCTTGCTAAAGGGTCAGTTCACAAGAAGAAATCAACACTACATCTGAACATTTACATACATACACATGCAGACAATCACAGCTACGTGTTTATCTCACTTCCTGAGAGGTCTGTCTGGCCGCCCTCCAAGCCTGTCATCCTGCAAGAGCATTTTCTCAATGGGCTTCATGATTGACAGCAACTGATCTAAAGAACACAGGAAATCGTTTAAGCCTCCCAAGATTGTCTGACTATATATTGCTCAATTGATTGTCATGTAAATACAGGCTCATAAATGAGTTTGATTTCCTAGAGAAGTAAAAGGCATGACGCGGGCATACAGAGAGTTTTAAAGAATACCTTTAATTACTGACTTTGTGTATGGACACAAAAAAAACTCAAAATGACATTTCTCAGAAGATCAACACAAGAATTAAAGTCATATAGACTGGAACAGAAATTTTCATTTAAGGTGAACTATCCCTTTAAGTATATGGGGATTACAGATGTAGCAGAAGTGCTTGAATTTGAGTGGAAAAGAGGCACTGAGTTTGGGAATCAAGTTTGGGAAGCAGAGCGGAAAAAAAAAAAAGTATGACAGATGACTGAAAGCATATTGTGATGACAGTTCTGTCCCTTTGTGAAGATGCTGGCCTACTTACTACTAAAGGATGTTTGGAGCAGTTTACAAGCACTTTGAGTCAATGTTGAAGGGCTGTAAACAGATCGACAAAGAAAGACATTCCAAATTTCAATCTATTACTGGCCTTTTTGATAATTTTATGATTTTTATGGTTTATTTCATGTAACAGTGACACATTAATTGCACAGTGCTTCTTAGCAGATTGTGAAATCTTTATGTGAACATGTTTTTCCAGAAATGCTTCATTTGCTAATCTTGCAGTTAATGAGACCATCTATATGTTAGTAGAAGGGTTAGAGGCACTGAACAGAGTTGGATGGGTGTTTTGTAAGCATTGGGGCTTTTAATAATTCTACACTGTTTAAAAATGTATTGTACCTACATCAGGCTTTTCCCCAAATAAAACGCTGCGCTCCGAGGACGATGGCCCACTTTACGCTCTCCCACAGTCCACAGTCTCAGTATCACAGCTACACATTCATCTTTGTCTCTTACCTGTGCCAAAAAGTGCCTGGTGTTTGTGTTTTTCGTTTTAATTGTATAATATATTAAGCATAAATGAGCCTCTAAAGAAGCCCATAAACACAAAAAGCAGTTGTGTGCTCAACTCTCTTATTTTCTCTAGTATAGGTTTATTGCATCTGACACGCTAACATTAAGAGGGTGATATGTTGCGATGCGGCCCGTTCCACTGACCAGTAGGATTTATATCTGGAAGATAAGGTTAAATAAGGAGCAGAAAACCCGGTATACATTCTGTTTATGAATTATTCAGTTTTATGAGTCACTGAGTTTAGCCTCTGCTGCAAATACACAGCAGCATTACTTCAGAATTCTTGAGCGGCCCCGTGTGCTTATGTTCGCGTTTTTACCATCTCTTTATCCCCATTATATGTAGCACCAACGCAACTGCTGCATTACGCTGTTGCCTTTGTTTTGTGAGATTTACATGTTACGTTTTTTTATTCACACCGATTGGATTATGATTAGTTTGATGACAGTTCTCACACCACGTTTTCTCTGAATCTGAGCATAGCTGAGCCAGACTCATCTGTCACAGGACAACTCACAGTCTAACAGACCGGAATTTACTCATAACTCAATTCTGGGGAAAGAAAAAATGTTTTGCCTCTGTAGAGCAGTGCAGTGAGACATCTTATTGACTTCTATCTTTCTTTGGCTGGCTGTGTGCTTTCTGTGTGCTGCTGTGTTAGATTAGTGTGGCATGCTTTAATAATGCACTAAGGGAGGGGTGTTTCTGCTTGGCAGCAGGAGAGAGGCTCTGGCATTCAAAAGCATTTGCCTTGTGAGCCCCAACTGTGTGACAAGGCTGACACAACAGGACTACAGCACATATCACAGCATACAGCCTCACCGAGAATGCATTTATGATCAATATGGAAACATGCACAATATACAGAAACTCTACATTAGGAGAATTAGTGGTAGTAGCACAAGAATAACTGCATTAGATAAACATAATAAAAAAACGTTTGCTGGTCCCGAAACCCTTAATTTGTGCTGTCTAAAATGTTTTCAATGTCTTTTAGCAAAGTAATATCAAAGCTGTCCAAACTTCTTGCAGGATGATGAGCAGGATTTGTCTTGATCAGGGTTTTTATGGGGCAGGAGCTGCTAGACTGTGCAGGACAGTCACTGAATTGGCAGTTTTGCTTTAGAAAGATTATGAGTTTTGCTTTACTGTGGAGATGTATTCTTTATATAGCATTTAATTTGCATGTTTGTCCCTCTGTTCGTAGTTTGATTAATGAATTTAGGCCACAGCTTAGAGCTCAGTTTGTACACTTGAAATAGTTGAAAGATAATTCTATAAATCATAAAAGCAGCACATTGCACCTAAGAAGGATATAATCTGTTCACACTGATTGCATTTTGTATTATTTATCATTTTTTTGGTATTATTTTAGGTATATTATATTTTACATTTAGATCCACTGCTATGTGCTGTGTTTCAGAACCATGGACAGCTGCCTTCGCGGCTCTCGGTGCTCTTGCCCAACTTAGCTTTACAGATCAAACTTTATTTGGGGGTTTGAGGTTTTAATAATGCAACTGCCCAAACCAACGGCTGAGGGTGGTTTAAATGGCTCACTTAATTTGCTCACTCAGAATGCGTTTTATTTACATTGAGCCAAAAAAAAACTGCTTTTGAATGTAATCATAGTAATTACGCACCGGTGCTTTAAAAGGTGAATATACAATATTTATCAAAGATTTATAATCACAAGAATGTCACTTCTTCAAAAACTTGGATATTACAGATAAAAGCTACGATGTTTAAGCATAATGTTTTCTCTCCACACTCAGTTGAATGTCTCTTAGTCTGACCTTTTTGTTCATGCAAAGGCCACAGGAGAAAGTGACAGCCGCAGTTGATCTGTTGACTGAAGCCTAGGGCTTGGAGGCTGGTGCCTGTTTGAGCTCTTGACCCCATGCTCTTCCGGACTGACGCTAAACACATCACTTACGGCTGATCACACGCGTGCTGGGTCAGATAGTGAACAGCTTGCTGCACAAGATCAAGGGATGAGCAGAGATCCGGAGGAAATTTTTTCCCCTCAAGTTCACATAATTCTTTTCGCAGCAGTAGGCTGGGTGGCTATTTCTTGATTTGTTTCAGGGGGAGGTTTTAGCAGTAAGGTGGGCAAGCAGGGATATGACTGATTAAAACTACACATAGGAGAGAGGCACTGCGTCCACTTGTTGGGATGAGGTTTAGGAGGACCAGTACTGTATATCCTCCTCTGCTTACTGCTTCCTGTGATATCGGATAGGTGGGCACTGTTAAGGTCACGCGGGTCTATTGATTTTTACCACTCGCGGCAGAACTACCGCGTCCCAAAGCATATTGCTCTTGCTTCGTTCACTCTCAAACCTGCTACTGTATTGACCCGATCTAGCCTAATGAAAGTGCGTATGAACAGCAAGAGTTAATGTTTTAATTCGGCGTATAGGTCTACTATTTATACGCAGAAATGGACTTTGGCGTGCATACACACAAAATCTTAAATAAGTAATTACATGTTAATGTCTTCACTGTAAATTTGTCAGCAACTTACTGTTTGTGTGTGTGTGTGTGTGTGTGTGTGTGTGTGTGTTAAAACAGTAGGCTACAGTAATTTTACAATATAGGCTATGATTTTGGTGCATTTCCCAAATAGGGAACCACATAGACCGACAGTTTGAACTAAACAGCCACCAAACATCTTGTAACTTGTATTTTTACAGCATTTTTCTGTGGCTTGAATTTCACAGTTACCTTTTTAGAAAGCATTAATTTAACAAACTTTTTTTTCTCAGTATTGTTAAAAGAATGGGTGGGATGGAGGAGAGGGAGAGTTGTCAGCTGTACTGATGGGAAATCTCCGTCTATTAATTCCGAAATGTCTGCGTCTAAGAATAGCCTGTCGGCCCTCGCCCTACGTGCCCTCGCAAAGCGGAGCCGTTCCCGAGAGACGCGCGTTTGAATGCGCAGCTGTCTCCCGGCGCGTACATCCCCACCACTGGCACAAACAGTCCATAACCTGACAACGCGCTGTCAGCTTGTTACGTTCCGTTATCTCTAAAACTGCACAACCTCTCAGTGTCTTAAAAACAAGCCGACGGAATTTTCATGCGGCAAAGGCAGGTGAACTGAGGCTGAGAACGCATTCGGTGGAGACTCAATAGTCGGTACAGGTACAGACCGGAGTCAGTAGAATAAATTAGTCAGTGGGGTGCGTGCGCCGTGCGTCATGTGCTGCAAGAAGAACTGGCCAGAGCGCTGAATTGATCAGTGGCTCATTATAGCTTAGCTTGCCAGCTGATCGGAGCTAACTGTTTCGTTCGACTTGTGTTTCACAAGCTGATATCCTTCGAGCCCCCACCCCACACTCGTCCTCAACTGCCTCCTCCCCCTCTTTTTTTTTCCTCAGGGGCGCTTGACGGAGAGTAACGAGGCTAACAGGCAGCTCAACATTGGCAGAAATAAGGAATAGAGGGATCCGAGTGTCCTTACGAACGGATTGCCCTAACACTCGGGTGAAGATGAACAGAACCAACGCGGCCCAGAGCCCAGTGCAGGGGAACACAAGCGGCTATGGGAACCCAGAGATGTCGCCGCTGTCCCCTCGCGATTGATGCTTCTACTTTCTGTCACTGTGTGTCCCTTCATTGGATTTTATGACGGTTGGATTGGTTCTTTTGCACTGAAATGCCAGTGATGGCTCTGGCGAAAAGGATGACACCTTACCAGTGAGCACAAAAAAACAATCGATACTTGTGATGATCTGTTTTTGCATCCGAATAATTACCTGTGTCGTGCGTGAAGAAGAGGAAAACGGAATTAACATCGGATATCGCACATCTTTCCGTGGCTGAGATGCAAACAACGTTATATGCGTGTAAACGTGAGCGCGAGGTGACCGAAGGCAGATTATAGCTATACCGTGCCAAATATTGCGGCTGTTACGAAATAAATAAATAATAATTTTGTGTCATATTTTCCGCGTTTTAAATAGAAATGGATACTGTAATCGTGAGAACGTAGAGTTAAAACTGATTGTTTTAAATGTTTCCATTTTTGTTCACTTGGTTAGCCATTACACCTAGATCGTATAAATGATCATGTGGCTATAATAATTGCAATCTGAATTTTCAAGGAAAAGCGCGGATGAGAGACAGTTCTGGAAAATATGAGGATGGATCCACAGAATACGAGAGATTTAGCCCAGAATTACATGGCCGTGGAAATATGTTGATTGTGGACATAAAATGAGGTGATGATGGACCATTTTGTGTGTTGAAGTGGGCAACGAACCTAAGAACTACAAAATATAAGGCACGCTTTTTTGGTCGAATTTTTGTTCGCTTTTTTTGTTTTGTTCGTTTTCTTTTTCATTTGCTTGAAATCTCACCGTAAGCTCCCGGAGCGCCACATCATATTTAAAGCCATGAAGACAAATGTGTACTCCAGTTATACACGTATTAAGTTTTGAAGCAGATGGGATGTAATGTGGTGTGGTCGCGTTGAATATTCGCCCCCTTTTTTCCTGCTTCGTGAAGACTGGCATTTGGTGTCTATAGAATGGCTCGGTTCGGAGATGAGGTGCCGTCCAGGTATGGCGGAGGACCGGGACACGCTCAAGGGGGCCCCGGCCGCGGCGGCAGCAGGCAGGGGGGCCCGCCAGGTGCCCATCACAGAGTGTACAAGCAGTCAATGGCCCAGCGAGCCAGAACTATGGCCCTGTACAACCCTATACCGGTGCGGCAAAACTGCCTCACTGTCAACCGATCTTTGTTCATCTTCAGTGAGGACAACTTCGTGAGAAAATACGCCAAAAAGATCACCGAATGGCCATATCCTTTTAAACCCCCCTCAGTGAGTACCCTGGGGCCTCCGGTTGCAGGTATAGTGCGCTTGAGTGTGGCATATGTAAGGTCACCTGAAAATGTCTTGAAACACGAATCACATCGCCGCTGGTTTAATGATAGCTACACGAGCGCATGATTTGCTCGCGGGCGTTTCATTAGAATATTTCAATAGAATATTATTTGTCACGTTATTTCGGTGGCAAGATGAATCGAGTCTGTTTGGGGTGTGTGTGTGTGTTTGGTGTGTTACGCGCGGTAAGGGCGCGAGGTGAGCGGTGCTGTGTGACGGTAACGGGCGGCGCTGTGGCGCGCCGAGGCTTGCTGATGTCAGCATGTGCAGTCTCTCAGCTCAGTCTCATTCGAGAGAAAGCGATGGTGAGGGGAGGGGGAAGCCACCATTTCCCATATTCTAAGAGCTCCTGGAGAATACTGGGTGTATATGTGTACTTGCATTTTTAGTAGTGCACCTTAACCTCGTGTTTAACGACAAGTGGGGTTTAGTTTGGAGAAAATCTGAAGCTGTTCAAGTAGTATCACAAGGCCACAGCAGATGATTCATACAGTCTGATATTGTTTTTATATATCAGCTTAGTAAACGATATAAGCAGGAACTTGCATTTCACGCAATAGGCTAGTTATCTCTAGTTTATAGCAACACAAAATTGTTGAGGAGAAGCAAAATCAGATAATCAACCAATTCAAAGCAGGTGGAGCTCCCCTAGTTGATCGACTTAATTAGCATGGTGTGTGTGTGTGTGTGTACATACACAGTCAACTCACCTTTGTCCCATGACGGTTTCCGGCATCCATCCTTCACCCCAACGCCTCACTGTTAAATTATTCTCATCGTATACCAGGGATGTGGGGGTTCTCTGGGTTCAGGCTATATTTTGAGCTCAGAGCGCTCTTTTAAGACAGCACACCAAATATGCTTAAAATGCTAAATCCTGTCATATGTAAGTGCAGACTCATGAATAGTTTAAAAAAATCAAGCAGCACACATACTGAAAGGTGATCTGGAACGGCGTATGGGAGTGGAGCAGCTACCTCCAGTATCGCATACTGTTAAAAGCAGGCCTATGTACTGCATTTGATGATCTACATTTTAGTAGATGCATGCTAAGTATGCATGCATGTGTGGTATTGACATGTGGCTTATGGCATCAGCCGCATGTTCAGTGCCATTAAGGATTATAACAACTTCTCTCCCACGGCCTTATGGGAAAGCAAAGTGCCGATCAAATCGATATATACAATATGTTACATGTTATATGAATACTAAAAACTCAGGACGTTACTCATTTAATATAAAAAGTGAAAGTGAAAAAGTGAAAGTGAAGTGACTTGTGGCCAGGTATGGTGACCCATACTTGGAATTTGTGCTCTGC
>JAUCMU010000765.1:0-10857 GCA_032275025.1 Enteromius treurensis | reverse complement strand
TTTAAGAGCAAGCGTTTGGTGAATATCGCGTTGTACTCCAAGATTGGAAAAGCAGTCATCAGTAAAATGACGTGAACTCAACAAGAGACTGTACTGCTGAGGTGTTGTTGAAAAAAATTAATGTTAGTCACTCATTCTTTGTAGATTCAACTTTTAGAAGGGCATATAAAACAAATTAACTCTCACTGGATACATCGTCTTCTTGACATGATGTAATCCACACGGAAATTGTACTGTTTGGGGGCAGGGCAAGTTGTTCGCGACGTAGAACGTGGGCGGGCATTATGCAAAATATGTCACCCAGTGATGTGACTCGGTAACAGAGAAAAGATTCACATTGCTGACGACTCATGTAGGCTAATGTGAGCCGATTTATTTTTTTTTTGATTATCAACAACTTTATTAATCGTGCACTGTCAGCGTCACAACTTTGCAGATAGTTTGTTCACGTACAGCTACATGACACACTGCATGAACGATGATGTTTGAAAAAGCATAATAGGAACACTTTAAATAACTCTCTTGCATGGAAGAACACACACTTTGTATGATGGTTTGTTGCCCTCGCTCCTTGACAGAGACACTTTTTAAGCTAGCACAAACACACAGTCAACACAGAGCGCTTCGCTGAATGACAAAAACCTATCTGGCTGGTGTTTTCCATGCACTTATATGCTTCCTGGCCGGTGACGTCACCCGCCTATGACGTCCCAACTCCTCATTGGCTGATTCAACACACTATTCAGAGCCGTCACGCTGAGGGCGCTCCCAAAGTGTCTCGTCGACACAGCTCGAGTTCCTGAAAAGGAAAACGTTGTACTCCAAGATTGGAAAAGCAGTCATCAGTAAAATGACGCAAACACAACAAGAGACTGTACTGCTGAGGAGTGGTTGAAAAAAATGAATGTTGATCACTTATTATTTGTAGATTCATTTTTCAGAAGGGCATATAAAATAAATGTACTCTCACAGGATACAGTGTCTTGACATGATGTAATCCACATGGAAACTGTTCTGTTTGGGAGGTGGGGCAAGCTGTTCGCGATATAGAACGTGGGCAGACATTATGCAAAATATGTTACTTAGTGACATGTGGCAGTAACATAGAAAGATTCAAATTGCTGACGACTCGTTTAGACGAATGTGAGCCGACTCTTTTTTTTTTTGATAGACAATAACTTCATTTATCATGCACTGTCAGCGTCACAGCTTTGCAGATAGTTTATGTTCACATACAGCTACATGACACACTGCATGAACGATCATGTTTGAAAAAGCATTATAGGGGCACTTTAATACTCTGAGGCAACTCAGAAGTATAATTTCCAATATGAAATATAATTCTAAAGAGTATCTCAGTTGTTATGTAAATTTGAATATTGTGCACATGCCACATAACGCCACAAATTCCCATGATTAACCCTCCATGAGTATAAATCAGATGATCACAGATGACAGCAACACAGCACTTTTCAGCAGCATCCAAGGATGATCACTTAAGGTGGTTAAATATTGCATTTAAAGCTTTTGGCTTAGCCATATGAGCTCAGCAGTTCATGTGAGCAAGTTAAATTTATGAGACTTAAAAATAGATGTAAAATCTAAATGTTAATTATTAAAATGTCAATATTTGAAAGTTATTTGGATCATTGATCCACTAACATGCTACAACGATGATCCTGTATATTCTTTTATTGTCGTTTTTATGGAGACTTAATGGAGGTTTTAACATGCTTTTAATAGAATTATTGCTTTTTCCCCCAGGTTGTAAGAGCAATGATTCTGGATATGTCAGAACAAAAAGATGATTTATGACCATTTTGGAAAGTAACAAAACTTCAAAAGTAATGTAAACACGCATTATTAGCTTGCTGGGTTTTATGTTTCAAGGTTTTTTATAAGTGCATTCAGTATGTATCCAAATGGATCTGTCCTCTCAGTGATACTGACTTTGCATTCTTTGGAACTGCCTCAGGCAAGCATTTACCCTGCATTCTTATTTGGAGTAGCAACATACTTCACTATCTTACTCTGCAATCTCACAATTGTTGTTACTATTTGTGAAAACAGGAATCTTCACAAACCAATGTACATACTGTTGCTTAACCTGCCAATCAATGATGCAATGGGTGCCACAAGCCTTTTTCCTCAGCTGCTGTATAGTATTTGGTCTCAAGACAGATCAATATCATATCCTGCATGTATGCTTCAGGGTTTTTTTATACATATGTATGGAGGTGCGTCTCATGTAATTCTGACAGCTATGGCCTTTGACAGGTATATCGCTATCTGTTTCCCACTGAGATATGGAGCCATTATGACTTCCAGTAACTTAATGAGAATGATAATTGTGATGTGGCTGATTCATTTTATTATTATATTTGTACTTTTCTGTCTTCTAATGCCATTCCAGATTTGCCAGAAATACATGGCAGATCTTATCTGCTACAACCCATCTTTAATGAAAATCATGTGTGAAGATACAACAGTGAACAATATCTATGGATTATTTATTTTATCTTTATACCACTTTATTTCGCTTTCTGTTGTGGCATTTACATACATTCACATATTAATCACCTGTGTTACTAATAAGCAGTCTGATGCAAAGATTAAGGCCCTTCAGACATGTGGTACTCATTTAGTGGTCTTCCTGTTTTTGGAGTTTAACACTTTTTTCCCTCTTATTGCACATCGGTCTGAAAATGCTCCAGCTCACCTACGTCGGGTCTTTTCTGTATCTATTCTTATTTTTCCTCCTATTGTGAATCCACTAATTTATGGGTTTAAAACCAAGGAAATTAGACAGAAAATTGACAGCTGTTTTAAAAGAAAGATAAACAGTGTATAAGAAACCCTAAACTAATGCTTATGTAAGAGATTATGTATTACAGTTATTTAATCGTATATTTTCAAATTTTCTATTTGCTATATAATTATTTATATCATATATATATATGTTGTTGACAGCTGCCATATGTTCATTCTCTAATAATCTACAAGGAAGAAAAAGTGCTTCTTTGGCATGTTACTAATCTCAATCACCAGTTGTTGTTTGAGTTATTAAATGTTCAGTTCAGCTAAACTATCAAAGAATTTTTAATTATTTATATATGCCATGCAACCAACCTTAAAACCATTATGTCAACCTTCCCCACTCAAACTCATTATCTGATTAATATTATCCAGATGGCATAACTTATCAAGGCCAAATGTTATATCAAAATATATTTATTTTACACACTGTCAGAAACAAAGTGTTATGGTGCATGTAGATTCAGGCGCAGACAACGTAGGTAATTCAAACATAAACTTTACTTCAACAAGATGAGTCACAAGGATATAATTTACACACACATAAAGTAACCTTAATAATCGGACGGAGGACAAGACAAACTAAACGAGCTTTTAAACAGGATAACATTTAGGAGAAATCAGGACAGGTCAGGAGGTGAATTGAGTAACTAATTATCTAAACAAGGACAGGAACCTGACCAAATATAGACATACAGGAAATCACGACACAAAACCAAACTAAACTAATAACATAAATACAGATATGGACGTGACATCATCACCCCCTCCCGGAAGGTGCGTCCTCACACCACCAAAAGTCCACTACAGGGGGAGGGAGGGTGACGACCTGGTCGTGGGGGCAGAGCTGAAGGAGAAGACAGGAAGCCGAAAAACCAGCCCAACGGCGAGGATCCAGAGGGCCAAGGCAGAACATATGGCGCTGGCGACCGACACACACAAGGGGATCCGGAGGGCCACAGTGGAGCAGGAGTGAGAGAAGACCTAGGCGGAGCCGCAGGGAGGGAGGAGCCTGACAGAGCCAGAGATACTGAAGGACAAGGCGAAGCCGGAGGAGTGGAGTCCAGAGGCGACGGATGGTCGACGACCGACCAAGGCGGAGCTGGGGGGAAGATCGAGCCCAGTGGAGCTGGTGGACCGACGGGCACCGTGGGAGAGGAGGGAGCTAGGGCCCATGGCGAAGCCGACGGGTCCATGGGACGAGGCAAAGTTCTGGTTTCGGAGGTCGGAGGTAAGATCGAGGGACGCCCCGGCCATTCTGGTTCCAGTGGGTGGGGGTGGGACTCCACGAGACCCCTTTCCTGCTGTGGTCTCTGGCTGTGGTAACTCGTGCAACGTAAACCCTGGCGGCTGTGGCTCGTGCAGCGTGAACACTGGTTGTTGTGGATTCCCAGCCATAACACCTTGGAAAACAGCTGAGCGAGGGAGCCGTGATGGTTGGAGATGACAACCTGCTTCGCTAGCTGTCGAAGACAAAGTCTTTAATGCCTGATTTTCCACAGGCATCAGGCGAGCAATCCAAAGAAATTCCTTGGCATACTCCAGAACGGGACGACCATCTTGTGTGCAGGTATGCAGGAACTTGAAGGGGTTTCAACCTTTTGTCGATGTTTCTGTTTGGTCCGATTATTCTGTCACGGTGCATGTAGATTCAGGCGCAGACAACATTCAAACATAAACCTTACTTCAACGAGATGAGTCACATTCTCTGTCTGTTGTGGTTTCATTTCATGTCTGTTTTTGTATCGTTTTTGAGTTTCTTCCTCACGTGTTTGCCCATATTTGGTTTTTCCTGCTGTTATGTGATTATGAGTTAATTGTTTTCCACCCGTGTCTCCCCAGCTGTCGTTCATTTGATCATTAGTTCTTGTGTATAAATCCCTTGTCCTTTGAGTTAGTGTTTCTAGATCAATGTTCATGTTATGTTGGATATTACTCCGTGTTTGCTTTCACTTTCATTAAAAGACTTGGTGTTATTTGAGCTCTCGTCTCCTGCGATCTCCTTCTCCGTATACCCAGCGTGACACAAAGGTACAAAAGCTGTCACTGGGGCCATACCTTTTCAAAAGGTTTAAATTTATTAGATTTAAATACACTTAATTTACCTTTTAAGGTACTAAAATGTACCCTTTAGGTACAAACACGTACCTTTTGAAAATGTACCACCCCAGTGAAAGCTTTTGTACGTTTACTATTGAGAGTGCATCTCTGCACTCAAAAAATGCTGGGTTGTTTCAACCCAACTTTGGCCCTGTCAGGGCTATGTGATGCAGGATGGCACAAGCGCAGAGGCAAGCACTCAAAAGGACAATACTTTAATCATAACACAGGCAAACTAACAGGCAGGGTATAAAACGCACAGAATAACATTTCCGACTGATGAACAGAG
This sequence comes from Enteromius treurensis, assembly GCA_032275025.1. Lineage (NCBI taxonomy): Eukaryota > Metazoa > Chordata > Actinopteri > Cypriniformes > Cyprinidae > Enteromius > Enteromius treurensis. Next base: position 5,654 of record JAUCMU010000765.1, on the reverse strand, counting down.
GCAAAACAGAATGGCTTTTAAACACAGGGAACACAGGTGAGGAGCACAAACAGGTGAGGAGCACAGGTGGATACAATCTACTAATCAAACTAAACAAGACAAGGCAAGACATGAAAGCAAAACTTAAACTAAACTAGACAGATAACGTGACAGGGTCAAATATGGACTAACCCAGCTGTTGGGTTAAATTTTTACAAAACAGTATTTTGACGAGTGTGCTATACTGTACCTAAAATTGCTATAGCACACTCTACAAAATACTGTTTTGTAAAAATTTAAACCAACAGCTGGGTTAGTCCATATTTGACCCTGTCACGTAATCTGTCTGGTTTTGTAAAAATCATTTTTGTTTTGAAAGACAGGCTTGACAAAATCATTGAGTATAGATTACTTTTCTATCCAGTGTAGTTATGACATCCAAAAGCAGAACTCTCTTGATCACTTGATGATATGAATGCAATGTGCACATGCTAGATAACCAGTTCCCATTATTAACCCAGTGTAAACAGTTTTTTTCGCTCAACTCCATAAGTATAAATCATTAGCCTATAGGCAACATTTAGCAGTACTGAAGGATAATCACTTATGGTGAATAAATACTACTTGCGCTGCTTTTAAGGCAGTTTTTCTGATGACATCTTTGTAGACAAACAACAGCACTTTTAATGAGAACTTTTATTAAATTTGAATAAAATGAAAACTAAAAGACTTTAAAAAGAGCTAATAGTTTATTCACAATAGAACATAGAGAACATAACAAATGTTTCAACGTTGAAATTTTACACTATTATTCACAAGTTGGGGCAACAAAGGGCTGAAAAAGAAAGATCATTTGAAACGTATCAGCTGGGAGAACAGCTAGCAACTAATTACCTTAATAGACATCAGGTCTTTAACATGATTAGCTTTAAAATTTAGGTTTTATTGAGGCAGAGTCTCTTAGAAGTAAACAGACGGAATACTTGAGTACTTTGTTTTTTAGTGGAGCTGAAATAAGTAAATTTTCTAAAAAGTTCCTCAATGTCAAAATGCAAAGGCTTTGCAAATCTCATCATCTACAGTGCATAACATCATCAAAAGATGCAGAGAAACTGGTAAAATCCCTGTGCGTAAGGGACAAGGCAGAAGACCTTTGTTGGATGGCCATGGTATTTATTAGCATGATTCTGCTATTGACATTACTAAATGAGCCAAGAAATACCTCCAATACTTCCATCTGCAAGTGCCAACTAAAGCTCTCTCATGCAAAAACCACATACTGCAGCTATTACAACAGCATGGCTTCGTAGTAGAAGAGTCCGGGTGGTGAATTAGCTTGCCTGCAGTAACATTGGAGCATCATTAAATGAAAAATATGTCAAATACAACCACACACACTTCACTGTTTTGAAAAGAAGGCTGAAAGATGCCACACCATGATAAACATGCCCTTGTCCCAACTATTTTGAGACCTGTAGCAGGCATTACATTTGAAATTAGCTCATTTTGTGCAAAAAATTGTATAAATTTCTTAGTTTAAACATTTATCTTGTAGACAACATGTGGACTAAGTTTTCCTTTGGGCACATTTGCAGCTGAAAAAAAGAACAATACAGTAAATCTCAATAGGCCTATTTGCAATGCTCAGCATACCACAAACATTTTTAAATCCCAATGATACCATTTTGCAAAAGTGTTCTTAGCCAACTATGGTCACAAGTTGTTACTAACATGGTTCAGTGATTCTGTGTTTCCCAAAACCAGTTTTAATAAACAAACTAACATGGTTTGAACTACAGCTTTCAACCTATATGGTTAGAATATGACATACTGACGTCAACAGATCATGCATCATGGAAATCTCGAATAAATTAAAGGTAAAATATAATGAAAATCAAACTTTTCCAGGTTTTAAGTGCCAAAATCAGGTCCACGTGCATCTACCAACCAAGGAAACATAAAAAAGTTTAACCCAGGTTTGTTCTACTAAGCCTTTTTTCTGCAAGCCTCTGAAAAATGAACACATCTGATCTCATTCCCCTCGTGACGTTGCAAAGGGATCTCATAAAATAATACAGCCCCCTCAATCTGTTTCTACCACCATCATTTTGATTTTGCAAATGATGATTTATTTACCAGCTTTTTACCTTCACAGACATAAATAACCATTATTGCAATGTTTTTCATGATATCTTGTGTGTGAATGAGAACTTTCAAATTTGACTCATCATCAAAAGCTTGACATGAGCTTGACATCAAAAGCATAGTTAAAACATCTATCAGCAGGGCTGTGAACATGCTAAACAACAATAAAACAACACCCGTTTCCATGACTAATACAAAACAAACTCTTTGAGTATAAATCATTAGCCCTAAGATTATGTTCAACAGTTCTGAAGGATGATCACTTAAGATGACATGAATTGTTACTCAGAGTATATAGCTGACATTCCTGTAAATACCTCGCTAAAGTCCTCGACAGTGTCATCGAAGAGGCCAACCTGCGAGATGGGCGCGTAAAGAAAGCGGGCTTTGTCAACGTCGGCCATCTCAGCGAGGTCGAGCCAACGGTGTCGCTCTTGAGCCACTAGTGTGGACATCACCTGACCAATGGCACTTGCGGCAACCTTCGTCGTCCGAAGAGCGAATCGGTTGTGGCACGGAGTTCCTGCATAACTCCTTGGTCAGATCCACCCTCGTGCAGATGTCTCAGCGCTTTGGCCTGGTACACTTGTAGTGTGGCCATCGCATGCAGGGAGCTAGCAGCCTGCCCAGCGGCGTGGTAAGCCCGGATGGGGGCCGCATCGGTCCAAGCCAGGCATTGGCGCTGCGCGGGCAGAGATGCACCGCCACAGCCCGCTCAACCTGGGGGATCGCCATATACCCCCTGGCTGCACCTCCTTCGAGGGTGGAGAGGGGAGAGGAGCTGGGGGCCCAGGCGTGACGAGAACGGGGCTCGCCATGACCTGGTCAGCTCCTCGTGCACCTCCGGGAAGAAAGGCACTGAGGGGGACCGCAAGGGAGCCGCGGTCCGAGAACTTAGATACCAGTCATCCAACCGAGACTGATCAGATGGGGGCGCAGGCGGCGCCTCCAACCCAATCGCCTCGGCGGCTTGGAGGAGCATAGCCGAGAGCTCGGCGTCCGCCTGGGATAGAGCAGTGACTGCGGACGGCCTCTGCCCCGCACCGACGAGTTCTGTTTTACACCCAACAGAACATTGAACAGAACACTGTACAGCCACCAAGCGATCCCCTGGGCGCTCCCCGGCGGTTGCCGAAAAGCCACAGTGGCTCTCCGTCTCACCGCGGGAAAGACGTGAAGGGAGCCGTCTTGCACACGAGAGGCGTGATCGCAATGCAGCGATGGTCATGCGCTCGCAATGAATGCATGAGTCATCCACAAGTGCTGCCTCAGTGTGCTCCCGGCTCAAGCACGAAAGACAGTGCTCATGCCCGTCTGAGGAGGTGAGGAAACTCCCACACTCAGAAGCGCATGGCCGCATAGACGTTCCGGAGAATGGCTATGAAACCGCGCTTGACAATCGCTCTTTTGTGCAGCCTGGTTGCTCAGGGAGGACCTCTGCGCAGCACCGCGTGCACTCAGTGGGAGGTCTCTCTCTGGCGAGCAAAAGATTGACTTTGCTCGAGCCTTTAAAAAGGCTACCAATCTCGTGGGGTCCGTTGTCAACTGCCCAGTGACGTGTTGAAACGGCGAGAGAGCGTGAACTCCGCAGGAACTCTTTTTCTCTATCACTCTTCTTCCAGCAGACTCAAACAGCATATGAGTACAATCCAGCCGTGCCCTCTTATACTCAAGCTGTGATGAGATGCACCTGGCCGTGATTATTGGATATTCATTGGCCTTTTTGCAAAGACTTAAAGACGATCGGTCTCTCATGCGAGATCCCATGTGTAACATCGAAGTGATTCGACTGAAAGGGTAACTAATAGTCCTCATTTCATTGCTTTTGTCATTACATACAAAAATGTTGAACTAGTTGTCAAAATCTGTCTGGTAAATTTGAAAAAAAAAACATCCTTAAAATGTCTTCTAAATTGAATCGTTTGCACAATACTTTGAATTTGGGAAAATTATATTATATGTTTCGCATCAACTCTTTGATTATCCGCCTTCATAAGGCGCGTACATTCGCTACTTCCTTGCAAAGTCATATCTGCCCATGGTGATATTTCCGAGCATTTTCCACTGTTATTACTTTCCTGTGTTTGATCCCGGACTGCCTTCTCTGTTTACGATTACTGCTGCCAGCCTTTCTGACTACTGCCTGTTTATTGACTACTCTATCGGATTATCCTTGCTGTGTCTGTCTGCCTGCGATTGTACCTCAAGCCTGTCTGAATTTCCCATTAAAGCCTTGCAAATGGATCCGAATGCCTCTGAGAATCTGTCACAGATGACTTTGCCAGATCAGGATCCAGCGGCTTTACTCAGCGTTGTCACTGAAGTATCCCACCAGGCCTCCGTGCTCGCTACACATCATCTTCAGCTGGATAAATTAACCACCACTTCAGAGGATCTTGTACGGTCAGTTCAAGCACTTACCTTGGCAGTCAATCGCTCCCTCGCTTCAGCGAATCCTCCCGCGGCAGCCGCCGTCCCGCCTTCGCCTATTCCTCCTGTTGTTCCCGCAGCGGCTTCCAGCGCGTTGCACCTTGCACTTCCGGGAAAATATGACGGCTCAGCAGGCGAGTGCAAAGGATTTCTTATGCAATGTGCCATTTACATTAACTCTCAACCTCTATGGTTCCCCACTGATGACAGCAAAGTCTCTCTAATCTGTTCACTACTGGCTGGTAAAGCATTAAAATGGGCAACAGCGCTGTGGGAGGGGCAGCAAATGACGTTCCCATCATACCAGCATTTTCTTAGGAAATTTAAAGAGGTGTTTGATCATGGTGAGGGAGGAAAGGAGGCAGGGGACGAGCTGTTAACCCTTCGCCAGGGCTCATCGACTGCAGCGGACTACTCTCTCGCGTTCCCTACGCTGGCAGCACAAGCAGGCTGGGAGGGCAAACCGCTCAAAGCTATGTATCGACGCGGTTTAAGAATGGATTTACAAGCGGAGTTAACGTGCCGGGATGAGGAGAAGAACTTGGAGCAGTTCATGGAATTGGCTATAAAGATGGACAAATTACTCCGATCCCGTAGAGGTCGCCGTGTTCCCGCCATTACTTTCCCTCAAACCAGTTCGAGCTGGAGGAACCTATGCAAATCGGTTTTACACGACTGACGGACGGGGAACGTGAACGGAGGAGCAAGAACCGTTTGTGCTTGTACTGCGGCCAACCTGAACATTTTCGTTCTCAATGCCCATCTCGGCCCCCTAAACCCGTCAGTTCTCGGGTAAGCCCATCTCCTTTAAGTCCTTCTTTGTTGCTTGATGTGTGCATTATAGTCCAAGATCGTAACATTAAGACTAAAGCCTTTGTCGATTCTGGAGCTGCTGGTAACTTTGTTGATCAAGAGTTCGCTAACCGTCACCATATTTCTCTCATTCCATGTGTCCCACCCATGGCCGTGGCAGCCCTTGATGGACGACCCCTAGGGGCAGGGAGAATTCATTACACCACGGAAAACATCACTCTCATCACCAGCTCCATGCACACAGAAACCATCCAACTGCACGTCACTCAATCACCTAATCACCCCAT
>JAUCMU010000764.1:0-10868 GCA_032275025.1 Enteromius treurensis | reverse complement strand
GGGTATGGGAAGCTTTTTAATTTGGTAGGCAAAATGCAGGGGGAATTCCCCAAAACGGCCGCAGAGTGTAAGAGGTTTAGGGATTCCGCTCTAACGCTTATTTGCCCTGTTCAATAAATCTGGCCTTTAGACCTTTAAAATTCATAAAAGCTGTGTTTGTTTGTATCATGCTGAATAGAATGTGTAAGGATCATTCATGAAAGAGCTTATTTTCTGCAATAAAATCCGATTGGGTTTTCTGCAGTGTTCTGTAGTGTAACATACAGTTATTTTTGGCACTAAACTTCAATTTGACATTGTTACACAGGCTTTTAAATTGTGATGGAACTTGATTCAAACATGGTCTCTTTCAAACTTGATAGATGTACAAAAGAAAGGAAAAAAACATGGACTCTTTGTGTTAGTGATGGATAGTAGATGTTGTTTTGGTCTGTATGCTTTGCAGGCCTGATGGATGCAGAAGGCTGTAGATTAGCTCTGATCTCTTTAACACCTGTGGAGGCGATTCTCATTTTCATACAACACCTGAGACTCGAGCGCACACCTGCAATCTGGACAGAGTGATTGTTTAGCGGACCCACACACATTCTAATGAACAGATCAAAGCGAGTTCTGAACCCTGAACCCCGCTGACTCATTTTCAGGTGTTTCGCGGAAAACAGCCGTTCTCGCTCCGAACGAGCTGCGGCGCGCTCTTCATCTCTTAAATGTCACCCAGCACACAGGCTAATTCAGTCACACCTCTCCCAAACACAGAAACAAACTAGGCCTCGTCTGGAGAAGCAGACAGACAGACAGAGAGTGAGGGAGAGAGAGCGAGAGAGATCTCAAACCTGATTAAAATTATACTCCGCCAACACAAGTCTGGGTAAACATGGTTATTTGCGCGGAGAGTGATAGGCTGTCTTTAGTAATTGTGTGCTTTGCTTTGATGTTCAGAGTCGGTTTTATTATCTCCTCTGCCGTGGCATAAAGGAAGATGACAGGAAGTAAAAAGGAGTGTTTTATCAAACATTAACAAAGGCGTCTGCCATCACAAAAAGGTAATAAAATTGTCTCGTATGGCTGCATTGGCTCTCAAGCAGTTCTGATTTTTTATTTTTTTTGAATGCATGGCACCAGGCACAGATCTGATCTTGTTGTTTGTGCACAGTATGTGCTTATGAAATCAAAATTTCAACTCTTTCAAATGTGGATATATGTGTATATATCTTGCATCTGAGACGGCCTAAATCTACGGTAAACACTTAATTAGTTGTCCTTTAAATTGATAGTTTTTCTTCTTCCGTGAAATATAAAAGAGAATTATTGAAGATTGCAGGGCTAAATAATGACAGTTTCAGTCACTATAATGGGACAGGGATATTTTTATATTCCTGCATTGCTGCCTGGGAATAAATCATAAAAAAAAAAAATAATATCTAAACTTGTAAACTCTCTTTTTCAGCTCAACTCTGTATTTTGCACTAAAATGCTAACTAAAAAAATACATATTGGCTCATTATTGGATGGATCTTTTAAATTATTGGACTACTTTTAGTTTTTAACTAGTTTTTATTTATTATTATTTTTATTTATTTATTTTATTTTTTTGCATTAAATCGATCCAAAAAGATAGTAAAGATATTTATAATATTATAGACAATTTTTATGTTAAATAAATGTTGTTCTCATGAACTTTCTATTCATATTTTTTTTTTTTTATATATATATATTACGTAGCACAATAGTTTTTTTTATCATGAAATCAGGGAGTACAATGATGTCTAAAAGATTCACTTTGTTTTTATTCTGTGTGCATGGCTATATATGTACTCTTGGTGAGCATAAAATACTTTCTCAAAAACAAATAAAAATTAGTTGGGTAGAAAAAAAGGACATTTTATCAGTCAGTTTTGCTCATAATAAGTACCAACATTACTTGAGGCCACTGTATTTGGGTTCGCATTTAAAAAATAAAAGGTCCGATAAAGAAAAATAAAAAATGATGTTGCTGTCTAAATGCATTTGAAGAGATAATGAGAGAACTGTGTGACCTGAGATGTGTTCAGTGTTGACGCGGAAGTCTTTATTTGCGATTGTATCCGTCCTGATACGAAGCTATGACTCACAGCGTGTGTCATAGCTATCTGAGGTCCTGTTGGTGCAAATGTCCTGTGACGGTGTTTATTATTTGAGCCATTTTCATGAGCGATTCATCTGTAAAGACACTAGAGTGTGTGTGTGTGTGTGTAATGATAAACTGTTTTAAGGGTGTCGCTGCACATACAGTATGTCAGAAATATACATGCATGTAAAAAGATAATAAATTCTAGTGATGCACTGAAATCTTTATAACACACAAACAGACAGTCATATCACTGTGCACCAGGCTTATTCCCACATAACCTCAATTTTCTTGGTAATATTCCTCTGTGAGTGTTATCACCCCTATCTCTTATACACACACACACACACACACATTTCAGATGCTCTGCTGAGGTTGAGAGTCTTATCGCTCTCAAAGGAAGGGTTGCAGATGAATAAACCAAGTTGCATCTGTTTGTATTACCTTTTAACCTTCTCGCGCATCTCTCTGTGATTCTGGTTGCTGTGATAACACTCTCTGCAGTATATCAGGGATGTTTGTATTAGCATGAAACATGGGATCTGCTCGATTCAATTATCATTGTATGGATGTTGTCTTTTATCCGGTAGAGTGTAAACAAAGATAAGTAAGCAAAGCATGACATTTAACATGGTTTGTTTCAATGATTCGAAAGAGCAGTTCGGCAGCTTTTTTTTTTTCATCACAGGTTTCTGACATCCTAATGTGGAATATTTTAATTCTTCCAATATTTCAATAAATTCATGTGCAGGTGTTTTTGTTGTTTCACTGTGAAGTTTAATTACTGTTTCTTGTCATTTCAGTGTGTTCAGTGTTGATTGCAGCCATGATTCAGCTTACAAAAGCCTAGAAAAGCTAATAGAATTTGAATTTAGCTTAAATGGTATGAACTCTGTCTATGCATTGGTAATCATACAATCAATTTATAATAAACATATTTCCATTGCATGTTATTTGTGATATTTCTGCTATTTGACTATCTTTCATTTCTTCACATCAGTGAAATGTTTGGTAAATTGTATTAGATTTCTCGACTTATGAATTCACACATATCTAACAGAAATGTGTCTTGATTCAATTAGTTCTTTCCTACAAACTTGCATTTTTTCAACTTATTATGAAACAGACATGTCTGACAGAGACGCATTTTGATTCAGTGAATGAGTACTTTTCTTAAGAACTACTGGAATTCATTCAGTCCAGTTTGTATTCAAATAAGTTTTGTGAACTATTTCAACCAGTTCAATGAAAAGATTATATTTAATGAGCCAATATATACTGCAGGGAGGATGTATTTTTGAAGGCCAGAACAGAAACAAGCAAGCATTTGAGCACTTCCTGTTTCATCACCCTGAAAAAGGTCTGCGGTTAATAAACTTAAGATATTTTGTTGTTTTATTCTTCAATATAGTATTCACAACCTAGACTCATTGGAAATGCATGCTTCATCATACATTTCTGCAAAAACAAAACAAAACAAAATACATATTCTAATAAATAGAAATGGCTGCAGTTTCCTGTTGAAACTGCTGTGAAACGTGCAATAAGGTACATAATTAGGGGGTTGTAGAAATGTATCTAGAGGTCTGTATTTCCAATGAGCCTGGTTTGAATACTAATAATCAGCCTAACAAAGGTTGTCTGAGCCAACACATTTTTACAGCCTTGTTTTTAACAAAATAATGCTTTTAAAAACTGTTCTAATTCAAAATAAAATAAAATCTCCCTTAAAGTTTATTGTAAAAACACTACAGTGATGCTAAAACCATACCTTTAAAAAGACATGTTTACGGCAGAGCACTAATTATGCAAGAGCTTTTACACAAAAGTGAAAATAAAAAACCTGGAGCACTTTGTGTTCACAATGCACGTTAAGAGTGAATCATGCTGCAGACACCTCAGTGTAAATTCTTGCTATCTGCTTTGAAACTAATTAAGTCTCGCCCACAGGCTGACAGAAACTATAAACGAGTGGAATATGACGATTTTTGCACAGTTTATGGAGAGATGCACACTTTGTTTTCTCACCAGCTCTCCACTCACACACTCTCCATCAACACTGCTTTGGATTCACCAGAAACAGCAAGGATCGCTGATGCTGCACGCCGTCTGTCAACTCATTTACTACAGGTAAACACTGAACCACCAACTAGTCGACTACATTTCTGTATTGCTAGTAAACTTGTCAAAATGAGCTGTCATGTAAGCCCCAGTGTGTGTTATATTTGTGTATTGTAGCATCAAACATTATATCTTCACCGGATGAGCGAGTTGGATGAAAATCGCATTAATGATATGCTGCACAATTACATTAGTATGGATTGAAATTTGGGCCCCTAATAAAGCACCATTTCATCCCCCATGCTGGAGTGATTTGGCGCAAAGAGAAGCAATTATTCGTTTTAACACGTGTGACAATCTCAACAGCACACCGTCCATTACCACGGTAACTGTGCATGAGTCTGCATTAATGAGGGATTTCTATGCACAGCCAATAATACGCCCTTTGTTATGTGTATCTGTTCATTAACTAAATGAACAGTCCATTTACAGGTTACGAGTCTATAAAATGAGATGGTAGAGTATATTTATCAGGAGTCGTGTTTGTAATACTGTCCTCTAAATAGTCTCATAATTCATGTTCTGCAAAGAGCTTCTTTTATGATGCTTGCAAGAACAGGAAAAGACATATGGTCACATGAGGTGTTTCGCGAAATCATTTTTCCCGGTAAAGTAAATCTAAAATCATGCATTAAATGCGGAAAAAAGTGCCGTAGATAAATAATTTCAAATTTAAAGGAATATTAACTGATATGTTATCAGTCAAATGCACCTGCTTTACTGTCACTTTCTAATAAAGGTAAAGGGGTCAAGGGGCAAATGCACCCTGTGGTGAATTATGGTGGTCTTTGCGCTCAGATTGCATGACAGAGCTTTTGATGGATATTGCACAACAATAATGGTAAGAGCTGGTGGTAATGGAGTTCGAATCTGATTGGTTTGCTTTCCACAAGTGAGAGTGCACTGATTTCCATCATTCTGCTGCGTGAATAAAGGTATTTCCAAGATGCCAGTTTGCTGCAAATTAACATTTCCATGGAAAAACAGGATGCTACCGGTTTATAAAACTGCTTCTATATGAATTAAATGGGCACATTTCAGTTTTCCCAACTGTGATTGGTTGCTTTACATGTCTGTCAGGCCCATTTCAGTCAAAGTGGGCGGGTCTTTGTTTGAACAAAAATCTATAGCAAAGTTCTTTTTCATAGTTTCCCCTCTAGTGTACGTAACAGATAAACGACATTTATTCAAATGAAAATAATTATTCTGTGTACATATATGAGAGGAAGAGTGTAGATTAAGCTGTGGTTTCACACAGACAGGCCTGTGGTGTAGTGATTGTATTCTCCTGATGGGTTCTCGTTTCTGTATGTCTCTTAGTTTCCTGTCTCTCTAGCTGTCTCACAGTTTAATTGTCTCTCCTACAGCTTTGGTGATGGTTGGGAGCCGCAGTGGTGCATACGCACAGAAACACACACACATGAACAGTGGGGAAGGCTGGGAGGTGTGCGGGTTTTGCCCTGCATTAACACAAAACTAAATTAATGAATAGCAGGATTTTTCACCCTCGATGGCCTTCTCTACATACTAATTATTTAGGCCTCATCCTGAGAGCCTCGGCGTGCCTGTAAGTGTGTGTGCGCATAAAGTGGAAGCACTGAAGCGTTAAGAGTGTGTTTTCCTATTTTCTTTAATCAATGAGGGCCTCCAACAGCTGTTGGGAATGAAAAAATGAAAACAGCAGAGAGATTCTCATGCATTTTCCCCCTTCCTGTTGCAGTTGTAAAACAAAAATGAGAGGACGAGAGGTGAACAGGAGAACTCTTGTTGATTTCTCTTTCATTTCATTTTAGCAATTTACTGGTCAAGGTTTTTTGTCCACCGGGAAACAAACTTGTGTTTAGTTGAGTTTACAGTGTACAGCGTGCAAAGATTTATACCTTCTTTACCACTAAAGGGCACATATTAGTACCTTAGAGTAGTTAGATGTACCCTTAAAGTATATTTACTCTTATATGCACTCTTCAGAAGATATTTGAGTCCCTCCCTACTGCCCCAGTGACAAGCTGCTGTACCCTTCAAGGTGATACATGCGAAAAATGATGCTAGAAACAGAGTGGATAATTTACAATGTTTTATTTGGTTTACTTTATTGTTGGAACTTTGACTCACTAATGCTTAAATTAAATACCTACCATTAATTTTGTGCATCACCCTGTTTTAGCACAATTTAATATATCTGCATCTCTGCAAAATCAGAGTTAGGCTATACAAGGTTGGTGGGGTAGAAATTGCTGTCAAGCTCATTTTTCAGCTCAACATCAACTCTCATTATCTCTCAAAGAATATATATATACATATATTTATTTTTATTTTATCTTCAGCTTCTGATTCATTTATTTATTCATTCATTTTCAAATCCTTTTTTAAATGTGTAAATATTGCACGAAGCATATGTGCAGCAAACGCCAGCAGTGCACAAAGAGAAATGGATGTAAGGATAGTAAGCATCAGTTTACGACAAACATTCACCCATCGACCCCCCTGCCACGTCATTACCTCCGCTCATGTCAGCACTACAAGGACTCTAACCCACATTTCGGCGAGCGCCTGTGAAAATACGCTACTTACCCACCCGTGAGAACCATGCAACATGAATATTTCAGCAGCCGAGAATGAGGGTTTTTAGTAATACTCTGTGAAAAGAAACGCTATTAGCATTTAGCTTTCATGAGACACCACTCTGGTCGCTCTCTCTCCTTCTGCCGCACTCCGTTTCATCCATTTATTCTTTTGAACGACACTCTGAAACAGCACTGAAAGTAAATTGTCCTGAAACCGTTCATCTTCTCACAAGCACGTTTTTTGTTTTTTGTTTTTTGTTTTTTTTTATCGTGTACGTGAATCAATTACTCTAGGAAGGACTGTGATTTTAAGCGTCACGCCATTAGCTTTTATTGGTGAAGCCAAACAGTGTTGTGCTCGCTGATGTCAGTGTTTAGCAAAATTGTTAACTCTCGCAGAAAAACATATTCTTGTTTTTACCCCCTTTGGGCTCATCGCCGGAGCTTCATTACTGGTGCAGTGTGAAGCCTTGGTGCAGGCAAACGTAAATTTTCATTAAAATCGCTCTCCACCTCCCCTGTGAAATGCACAAAGGCAGTGAACCAAGGCAAATCTTTAATTTCAGTTTAGATAATGCCCTCACTTCCATGTTAAACTCTCTCTCTCTAACACACATACACACCCTGCCCTTTGAAAGCACGCCTGACTCCCCAAGGACAAAAGCAGTCTGATTTCTCCAACTCTCACTGTGGATATCTTGAAGCAAGACCTCTCCACCTTTAAAAAAATGCATGAGCCGGTCCAAATGCTGAGGAGAAGAGAGAATGCTTACATTTGTATTAATTATCTCAGACTAAAATAACCGCAAGGTCAGCTAGTGGTTACTATTCATAGTGTGTGTGTGAGCGGAGCTTCTTTTGGCAGTGTAAACAGGGGTCTGTGAGTTTGGGCCGCAGTAAAACCTTCACCGATCTCTGTCAGGCCTGTCACTTTCGTCATACGTCTAAGCCAGCGACAACTGCTGCCAGCATGTTGCCTGGCTTCTATTAAACGTCACAGGAGGAGTGAATGGATAATTAAAGTCTATTACAGATGGACCGAGATACATTTATACCTGAGGCCATAACTGCTGCACACCCATCATCAAGACACTGCATTAAAATTAAACCCGCCATGAGTATGGAAATTCAGCTTTTTTAAACCAAAGCTTGTAGTGATGGACAGAGATGTGGGAAAAAACAGAGAGAGAAGACAAAATAGTGGAGCAGTAGGCGAATGTAAGAGTCCTTAAGAAGCTTTTTTTTAAAACTTTATGCTAAACTACGATCTATAGATAATTCAGAGTTAATGCTATTTATAGGAACCGTGTACATACATAACTCAAAAATACAGCAAAAGTAGTAACACTGTGCAAATTTGTTACAAATGAATGCTATTTAAATATATTTAAAAATGCAATGTATTCCTGTGATGCAAAGCTGAATTTTCATCAGCAACAGCTTTTCAGTGTCACGTGATGTGTCATTAATCATTGTAAATGTGATTTGCTGCACAAGAAACACTTATTGTTATCAGTGTTTAAAACTGTTTTGTTTGTTTTTTTTCTTGGCAAAGTTTAAAACATTGTTTAGATCATTTCTTGAACCCTAAACCCATTAGACTATTGTGGTCTTTTTAAGTAGTTTTATATAAAAGTATTTATATTAAAGTAAGGTATTATACTGTATAGTGATTTTTCTTTCCTACAGAGCTTTGACCACTGCCCCACCACACCACCAAATGATTTACTGACTGTCTACTGCAGTAGTCATTAGCATAAATAAATGCTTGAGCCATCTCTAATAGCATGACATGTTGATGAGATTCATCCTCTATCACTCAGTCTATTTACCTACTGCATGCAATGTGTATGTGTGTGTGTGTGTGTGTGTGTGTTGGGCTGAAACATCTCATGTATTGATTTGAAGCATTTGAAGAGCTCTTATCCACGAAACAGTAGATGTGGCATATGGAAAAGCTGACTGAAAACCAGTACTGGAAGGACAGAGCAATAACATCCAATTTGTGTTTTGTCACCCAGAAATCTCTCTTACTATATTGCTCAATGGCTCATAAATCCATTGAAAACCTGGAAGCGTGAGTGTTTGCATTTGTGTGACCAGGCGGGAGCTAAATGGCTTCTGCGGGAACACAACATTAGATGGAAGCGCCATTTTGTGAGCTTTGGAAACACACAGAGGCACACACACACAAATGCACAAAGTCAAGGAGGTAAGCTTACCCTCAATGCCTGAATGCTTCATAGGACCCAAATAGGCATCTTTTCAAGTGCCTGTGACCAGTGTGACTGAATTCAAATAATCAATCACTTTTATTGATATATCTATCGGCCTATAAACCTTCAAAATATATGTTAAATTCTAGAAAGGTTTGTTAAGCCAGCATTTGAATTTAGTCTTAAAACACCATGCTAACTAGAAAATAGAAGAAAAAATTTTTTTTTTACGTTCAGATTTGAATCACAGTTTAAATTTTGATTCAGGGATTTCAATTTGAATCTATATAATACATAATATAGAATTAATATATCATAGAATTCTAAACGGTGTCATTTAAGATATGCACAAAAAAAGTTTCTTATCCACTCTTTACAAAACAGAAAATCTCACATCACATTGATTTCTCACTTGGACGTCACGTGTTGTGACTCTGCTAATCAAAAATCTAACATTTTAGCATTCAATTCCAGTGGTTCCCATGTGGTTCTGTATAATTGCAGAGCAAATGGCACATGCCTAACGAGAATTAGTCATCGGGTTCATTTGGAAAAGCAAAAAATGTAACATTAAAAGATAAACTAATCTGAAACAGCCATTTATCAGCATGACAACCTTAAATACGGACTCCTGCACAGCTCTGTGTGCAAGTGCAAAAAAATGGCGTGCATAAAAAGCCCTCCTGCTTCAGGGTGGGCAAGTGGATGGGAGCTGAGGATGTGGGTTTTAAGTGCTAGAGGTTGTGTTGGGGAAGCAGTGGTCAGCCAGGCTTGACGGAGGCCGATATGACCGCTCTGTGGTGTCGGGGGGCTACTGAGAGCATCTATCTTGTGACAGCACACGGCTAAAGCCAGCAGAAGATTGATGCTCTCTCCCTCCGGACTTATAAATCTCTTCCGAAAATTTGAAAATTCAGAAATTACAGCTGAATTATAACAAATAACTCAGCCGTCCCATGCAGCTCTGTGTGTGATGCTTTAGGACGCATCGGTGCCGGCTCGTCGCGTTTACTGTATGTGGGCGTTTAGTATACACTTGCCACATGATTTGTTCTGTTTATGTAAATACAAACAGTTTCTCTTGTACCCAATGAGTTTTCAATCACACACTGAACTGCACAGCCTACATAACACTGTAGTCATCACTGTCTGACATCAAGTACAAAGTGACATTCAGTATGCTAAAGTATGCAGTGTGTTGCTGAAGGACACAATGGCTTAGTTCAGACAGGCAGCTGAAGTTTTTTTCTGCTTCAAATCCATGCTGTTTTTTGAACAGCAGGGGGAAAAAACATGCAATATATAAAATATACAGCTTTTATTCAACCCGTATGTGGTTTCTGATTAAAACCAGATTTTTTTTATCATCTGGGACTTATCAGGAGCGGTGTCTGAGTTCACTTATTGCACCTTTCATTATATGAAATATCACTCTATTCACATTCACTCTGTGGTGAACGTTTGGATTGATTATGAAGGCAAACAATTTTTTTTTCTTGATAAATCGTTGACCACAAAAATAGCAATGTGTGCTAACAAAATAAATATAGTATATCCCGACTGCATCCCTGGAGCTCAGCCACAGTGATCTTTGGGTTTTTCTTTAACTCTCTCTCCAAGCCTCTTCTCCCCTGATAGCTCAGTTTGGCTGGACAGCCAGCTAGGATTCTGGTCGCCCCAAACGTCTTCCATTTTAGTATTATGGAGGTCACTGTGCTCTATGGGAACCTTAAGTGCAGCAGAATTTTTTTTGTAACCTCGACCAGATCTGTGCCTTGCCACGATTCTGTCTCTGAGCTCTTCAGGCAGTTCCTTTGACCTCATGATTCTCATTTGCTCTGACATGCATTGTGAGCTGTA
>JAUCMU010000763.1:0-34140 GCA_032275025.1 Enteromius treurensis | reverse complement strand
ATTAAGGAACTGAATAATAACATAAACTGATATTTTGAAGTAAGACTGGCATGAGATCAACTCATGGTATTTGTTAGAAGTTTTCTCCTTCAGTCCACACCAGTCTCAGCTCTACTACAGCAAACTCTGTCCAGCAGCTCAGTTTAAAGCACACTGTTCCTCAGCCTCACAGTGACTGTGTCTAAACAATAAAAAGTCCTTGGATTAGACCTCCATCATTCCCTACAGTCACAGCAGCTCTCAAACCCACAGACAGAAACATCCCTCGGTGAAGGAGGACTAACACATGAATGATGCATTATTCCTCCCTACTTCATAACGAACACTCACGCTGTGTCCCTGAGAGTGAATAAGGACATACTGTAATGCATCTCAGACATGAGATCTGGACTCTGAAAGACCAAACCGAATATATACAGAAATAGCGTAAAAACCAGCAAGGACAGCTGAGACGGACTGGATAAGATGGAGGCCCATTGAGAGAGACTCAGAACAGAACTGAGAATGTTACAGTAATGACCAGAAAAAACACACTGACACTTTACCAACCTACTGAAAGAGTCTGAACATCTGCCCTGAAGGAAACTCATTTACTTTCATTTACTGATGTAAATACTGACTGCTTCAGATCATGATGTACAGATGCTTCTGGTCTTCAAACTTTCTCAAAGAAGCTGTTTTCTAAAATGATTCCCATGATGGTAACTGCAGCAGTAGTGCAGATATATTATTTGTTATTAAACAATAATAAAAAAAAACATATTTTCCCTAATTTAGTAGAGAATTAATCAAATTGTTATTATGATTTTTATTAATAAATAATTCAATAAATGAGACGCTGTTGGCTTGCATGGCTTGTTTGATTTATTAATTAATTAACTGATGGATGGATTGTGTCCTTTTATTATCCTGATGAACAAGTTAAGAAGATACTTGAGACTCGAGTTTCTCACTCAATCAAAGCTTTCCTTGGGATTCTAAAATCCATTCGTTCCTGTGAGCCTCTCACATACTTACAAGCATCAAGCTCACATACAGTAAAACCTTTCCTTTTGTCCTCACTTTCCTCCACGAATGCTGAACTCTGAGAACAACACAAGCTGAGCGGATACGAGCGCTCTGTACTAAAGACTGGAGTGATGTGAAGTATTTGCTCCATGTGTAGATGTGTAGGATGTGTTTTATTAGCGAGGGCAGACGGGTATGTTGTTGGTATCGATCCCGATGTTATGATGCTTGATAAGATGCATACCGTCTAGCAGATATCAACTGAATGAACGTAAACGGAGCGAGAGACCGAGAGCTCACTCTGTACTGAAGATAAAGTCAACGTATTCTCTTTAGACACTCAATTCCTTCCAAACTTTCTTGTAATTAATGTTGCTCTCTCTCTTTTAGCATATTACACACTGCAACCCTGAACTCTCAAGGTCTAATATACTTCATTTAAAACTAAAGACTGAACGAGTGTGAAGTGGTTTCAAACAAGAGCAGACTGTTGCACTCATGCCTTCTTCATCACGTCCTCCGGTTCACCAGAGGGAGCCATCAACTGAGTACTGACTCACTATTCGGACTCTAATTCCCATAATGCCTCATACCTGGGCTGATCAAGCACACCTGCTGAAACCACACCCTTGTGCTTGTTAGGAGCTGTATTTAAGCAGCACGCTGAGTTCAGTTCAATGCGAAGTCTTGTTCTTGCTACTGCCTGACATTTCTGAGCGTTGATCTCTGTTTTTGACTTGGACTGTTTACCGTATCTGTGATTGTATCTGCCTGCCCTGAACTCTGCCTCTGGATATCTCTGTTGTTGATTCTGCTCCCCCTGATCTTTTACCTGTACGACTATTCTTAATAAAAGCTGCAAAAGGATCCCTCTCTGCCTTCGGCCTAGTTACACAGACCAAAACTGATTCATTCGGAGTTATCTATTTTTCTGGATACATTTCCAAAAGCTCCTATAGGTCTGCGGCGATGATGTAATAAGTGGGTGTGGTTATGTGGCTCCGCCTTCTTTGAGGTGGAACTCTTCTCTGGTTCATCACTCCTTTATTAATTTATTTATATTTTATTTATATCATATTTTTATGATTTCATTTAATCTTATTTTCAGCCATTTTACTTTTGTTATTCTGTGGAACACAAAGTAATGTACTTCCAACAACTGGGAAAAACTCAATCAAATTCAAAACGGATGGAAAAGTTAAACAGTTTTCATAATTGTTATCCCTGCAATTTGTGCTTAATATTGCAACTCTTCAGGGGTCATATGATAACTTTTTGTGGGTTTTCTATCAATAATACTTTTAGTTTATTTTTCTATGACTTTATTTAATTTCACTACCATTATGTTCAATAAGTTGACAGCACTTTCATTCTAATAAAAGCCTGGATAGTCTTAAAAAGACTGAAAGAACATAAAAGCACCATAATGGCAGATAAAATTAAATAAAATCATTTTTTGGCATTACAGTAATAAGAATTTGAAGGAGTAGAGTGCTCAGTCATCATGAAAACGTTATGATTAAAAAAAAAAAAAAAGCTTGGTGTATTGTCTTTCTGAAAGAAAGCAAGTCACTTTAGAGCATAAAGCCTTCTGAGATGAATCAGAAGCCCAGTATGGAGGAGACTCCAGAGGCTGGAGCACATCTGGGAGGTGTTCAGAACACACACACAACGAGCTTGAGGAAGCTGCAATATGTTGAACATGCAGGAACAACAGCGCACTGCTGTGCAGTCTTAATATTCATATCCAACAGGGATCCATTAGCATTTAGGGAGAGGGGTACGTGTAATTAAAACAGTGGAGTTACATATCAACACACATGAGATATGACTCCACTGTACACCAACACATGCAGGTCTGTGCCTGTCACACACCGTACGGCTCGGCTGTGTGCAAACACAAACCACTAATGCATACAAATGAACTTCTTAACACAAGTTAAATCACAAAAAGTCTCTGTGTCAGCTGTGATGCACACGAGCAGACCGTCCAGACACTCCATCACACTCAATTAGGCCATTAGAGACACGTCCAATTAACTCTGGCCAGACTGAAGCTCTGCTAATAACAAGAACCTAGTGCCTTTAAACACACAACACCTAAACCAGAGACAGAACCGCTGGAAACTAAAGAGGTCAGCTGTGAATTAAATTCAGTCCAAATTAGGTATCATTGAGATGCTATTGAAGTTGCTACTTTTACTGTACCATTTATTTGAAGTTTGACATTTTCTTTGTACTTTTAGTTAAAGTTACTGTAAAAAGTCAATGTGATTTTAACCTGTTAAACAGTTGAATTCCTGTAAAATGTAAAGGGAAAGTCCCAAAAAAAACTGACAACCCAAAAAATTCCCTGCATTGTTTGAACATGAAACCAAGATACCAATTATATCTGTTGAAGGATTATTGTATAAATGTGCAAACAGAACACATTCCAGTTCATTATACAGTATATTGTTAAATGAAGTGACATTCAAAGCTATTAAAGTGAAGCTGATGTACGTTCACCTCACATCAACTCAATTCTATATTAATGCACAAAGACGCTACTGCATTGCTTAGCAACTGTAAACAGCCTATAGTAAAGCTTCATTCTTTACTGAACATCTGTTCTGTTTTAATCCTATCATATGGATATGGTACTAGCTATACGACCATCTAGTGCCATGTTATTTATATGCATACATGTACTGTATATACAATGCAAAATTACATTTTGATATCACTTTATTTTCATGTGTCTTTGTTACAGTGTAATTACACAAATTATTGAACAAGCACAAAATAATACTGATTAACACTATGCAATTAATGTAGGACTAGCGTTTGGTTTAGTGCATGCAAAAATGCATCATTTATTTTTACTACTATAGCAAAGACATGTAACAAGAACACAAGTTCTTATTTTATTTTATTTCAGTTCAGTGGTGAAATATTGTATGACCTGCTCCAAAATCATCCCGTGGTCAAAAGAGTGTAATGCATGGTAACTCATCGCTCTACCTGCATGCGTGAACACACCTCCAGCAAACATTAGGCTTTATTTAACGATGGTTATTACACTGTATGTACGCACACTGAAACGGCTGCTTGTGGCTCTGCTCTAACTAGGTCACTTTATTAATGTTTGTGGTTTGGCCCTGCTAAAGAGCCATTTGTCTTGAGAGGAGGCCTACTAATGCGTTAATGAGAGATATGCTTCTGTGCCTGAACCCAGAAAACTGCTGCGAGATGCCATCCTTCAACAGACAAAGAGAGAAAGAAAGAAAAAGAAAGAAAACATGTAAGTTGGTCTTTTTAATAATAAATCCTGGCGTGATATAGACTTAGTTTTATATATTTGCATACACTATACTGAACTGTAAAAGAACATATGCAACTTCAATACAAAGTGACAATACAAATGTATTTTTTTGTTGTCATTTTATTAGAAATACTAGAATTATGAATAGGAATGCCACTGTGCATAAAAGTGTGCTTATATTTATGATAAATCATATGTATGCTTTAATGCTTATGATTATAATCATGATCAGTCACTCAAATCAAGATATAACTAGTTAAATATTTTTTTTTGACTGTTAAAAATACGACTAACACTGAATAAAAAGCCTATAAGTTAAGAGCTATTAAATAGCTGTCTATTTTGGGTGAAGGAAACAACTGTTACCATGGTGATACCGTGGAACGTAAAAACTGCTCCTGAATAAAAATGAATAAGTTATGTGATTTATCTGCAGCACGTGTTGCATCCTCGTAGTTCCTGCGCTTTAATGAATTTATATAACGTTACAGTGCGCCGCTGTATTGTTAATGAACAGGACTTTCTGCGGGTGAGAGACTTATTATTTCATATGTTACGTAATTATGATAGAATAATGCATTAAGAATCAATGGCTTTCACACATATCTTTTAAAATAAACATTTAAAATTAAGTTTTTTGTTGCTGATGTAGTTTCTTTAGTCGGACACTCCACGACCCATCAGCGGAGAAACGCTGGTTAAAAAAACACACTATGTACGTTTTAGTATGTATCCCACAATGCAATGTGTCTGAGTGTATTTTTTATTTGCAATGTGGCAACTGAACCATAAATTGCTTCTGTTGTAATTTTTAATGCATGTGTGTGATGTTCCAGCGCTAGCGCCCTCCAGTGGACGAGTGACATCTGGACCCTCACATGTGAACCGTATAAACACACAGCTGAGATGATTAATCAGTGAGAGATACACATGTGTGTCTTCTGCTAAATTAAAATAATGTCATAAATCTGCATGAAAACAGAGAAAAGACAGTGGTGCGCTTATAAGGCCTCTTTGACATGAATAATTCAGACTACCCCAGAGGCAGTGCTGTATCACACACTTCTGCCAAGTGTGAGTGTGTGTGAGAGAGAACGACAGCAATGCTATGGCCTCAATCCATGATGACATGACATGACATCACAGACAAAACACACAGCATACAGTAAGTAAATTAATTTATTAAGAGAACGAAAAAGAGAGTGTGTGTGCGTGTGTGTGTGAGAGAGAGGGAGAGAGAGAGATTAGGCCTGAAAGGTTTTGTGGGAAAGTGTTCAGAGAGAGAGTTTTCTCATGGGACTGAGAGAGAGATTGAAATTGGACAGAAATGAATTGCTCAAGTCACTTGCTTCAGGAGCCTCTTTTAGCCTAAGGAGCATGAACTGGACCTAAAACGCCTTCTTACACACACATACAGGGCAATAAACTACTGTACACAGGTAGAGTCTGCAGCGTCTGAATAAATGATGAACGGATAGAAACAAAAGCACTGTAAAGGATAATACTTATATATATATATATATATATATATAAAATATAATTCATTTTTAAGTGAAATTAAGCTGAACAATATATATAAATGTTGCAATAAGTTTAATATCAAGTATTTAAAAATTACTAAAAAATAAGTGAAACAAAAATATAAATAAATATAAAGACATAAAATATAATTTTTGAATCTGTAATCGCATATACTTAATATTAATAACACTGTTCCTGTTAGCAAAGCTAGCATACTCTTCAGTAATTAAGTCAAGTCACTTTTCAAGATAAAAAGGGTTTAATACAATGCCTATCCATACATCTGTATCTGTAGCTTCAACAGCTACCATACTAGCATGTGAAAAATATTAGTGTTTGCATATAAACAACACTTTTTTTTAGTGCTATCTGGTCATATTAACAACATGTATTATACATTTATAACTACAGGAGGATCCATGTGCTTGTACGTTATTTAACACAAAAAAAGGATGTCCAGAGTTGCTGAGCTGCACAGACCAGATGCATTATTAAACACACATACTGTATACAAGACAGGATCTCCAGACACTGAGCTGAAGTCAAAACACTGCTGGTGCTCGTGCTGGGACGTGACAGCTGTCATCAACACCACACACACACACACATCCAGCAGCGCTCACCAGACACCACAGAACATCAGCTGAGTAATACTCACAGTTTAGGCTTCAACAAACATATAAGGTCTAAAAATGAGGTTTTGTTTTTGTCGTTTTTTTAGCTGTAAAATCATATCTGTGAAATACAAACAGCCTGCCATAGTTTGGAATAACTCGAGGGTGACAGAATTTTCATTTTTGAGTGAACTTTTCCTTTAAATACACACTTTAGAGCAAATTTTAATAATATCTTAAGCACACACATACTTAACACATTTAGACATACATAAATCAATTAATTAAAAATATAAAACTATTTTAAAAACACACAAAAAAAACAGTGTTATGTTAGTATGAAGATAATATTATTTTTTTTGTTCGTATTTTTTTTTTACGAGGTAAACAAAATAAAATAAAAATAAAAAACTTAAATAATTAATTAATTTATTGTTCGCTTATTTGTTTGTTAAATATAATATCCCTGCTTGTTTATTTATTTATAGTTCATAAAAGAATATTGTATATTTTATATGTATGTATTATTTATTAATTTTGCTGTGTGTGTCTGTGTGTATTTACAATATATATAGATTTCAAAAGTGTCCAAAAACAAGGTCTTAAGCTGCACAAAGTGAGCCACTTTAATAGGAGTGCACCTTTAAACCGATAAGCGATGTACTTAATTCAACCCATTACTGTCCTGATGATAACATTACCTTTCGTCCTGTATCTGGACATCTTTGGGCCAGGATACTGGCATTTCTGTCACAAATCCCATGTCATCGTGGGAGCTGGATGATGATTGGTCAGACAAGCGGGCAGGAAGAACAGGTGGCCTATCATCTTCAATGATGACGGTGTCATCCTGGGGCATATTCACAGTCGGGGAGACCTGATAGTGACCTGAGACAGAGAGAGCATGTCAACATGTTTCTGAGATTGGACAAACTGGCTTCACATGAACACAAAACAGTGACTCAAATCTATCCAAAAATGTAGGAAGTGAGCTGCACACTCCAAACTGACCAAACTGTCCCATATAAACATTTATTCACTGCAAAAACATCAATTACGTTTGTGTCTGAAACCAAAGCACAGGTAGAAAAAAGTCATTTACTGTAAGTCAACAATCCCTAAAAAATACACAAAGCAGACAGAGCGTAAATGAAGATGTTTGAGCAGAACCAAAAGCACAATTAAAATGAGGCTTTTCCATCCAAACATGAACTTCTGGAGTTCCGCTGTGTTTTGTTCCAAGTGTATTTATTTGAACTATAAGTCATCTTGCAACTTTAGCAGCTTAAGAGCAATCAAATGTAATTGCTCCTGGACGAAAAAATAACCCTGGCGTCCTCCCAGCAAAAATAATACTGAGATTGAGTTTCAAAATGGCCCAGACAACAAAATACTTGAGTGTTTTGAGTCGTTACGCCTAGAGCGTAGCATCTGAAACCAGCAGCTTTAGCATGTGATAACAGTTAATGAACACTTGAAGATTGGTTGTATGTATGTTAAACACAGGTCATGCAGGGATTTTACCTTAAAAAAAAATAAATAATAATAATTCAGAGAGTTCAGACCATAAAATAAAAAAGAAATAAAATAAATTAATTATTATTAATAAAATCATACAAATTAATAAAATAAACATGTTTTATAAAAATAAAATAAAATAATATAAAACAGTAAAATGAATAGACAAAAAATTATCAATTAATGAATCAGTTTATTACAATAAAAAACTACAACTAAACAAAAAATATATATAAATTAAGATTAAAAAATACATTTTCGTTTCATTTCATCAAACGTTTTTATTAAAACGAAATAAAATTAAATATAAAGAAATAATAATGATACTAATTAAAAATAAAAACACAAAATAATAAATACATCAATAATAAAAACTAGTAGTGTACCATCATGCATGTTTTTGAAAAAAAAAATAATAATAATAATTGATCGAAACAAAACAAAATAAAATAAAATATAAATAAACAAAAATATAAATAAATAATAATAAAATAATAAAAAACCAAAATAACTAAATACATGTAAAAATGTTATATAATAAAATAAAAACTAAACTAGACTAGCAGTGTACCATCATGCATGGGTTTCACAATTAAATTAAATTAAACTACTTGTAGCCTAGAGATCTAGACATAAGACATTGTGCATATTCTATATCTAGACTGCTGATAGTTCATAAACATTTGGGCAGATCACAAAAGTATTGTGTCCTTGAGGTAGATGAGTTTAGATCACTCCACGAGGGCTGTGTCTGTTAATAATTATAGGTCATTTTGGATTAATCGTTACCAAAATGACAAATCTGTAATTAGTAGAGTCCTATAGAGAAGCTTTGTCATGTTAATTTAGTGTGCAGGCATCACAGAGTACATGGTAAAAGGCCTCTTGAAATGTGTGAATGCACACACAGCCCTGAACGGTGAATGAACAGCATGAATCTTCAGGAAATGAACAGAATCATAGCACTGACCTGTGAGACTAATCACACACTAAACAATCTGATCCATCAACATGTACACATGACAAAACATCTCCAAATATGTACAAAGCTCAGCTTGAGGACCTTGAGGATGAGTAGCATTTTCACTCACAACAAGACAATTAAAGCCTGTTTCCAGCATCGCAGGGGGTAGATATGAAGACTATTAGGGGTTTCATTTGATTTCATCAACACGACTGATGTAACGCTAAAAAAATTGAAAGCACTGGTGGCTCTGGGGCTCTCGAGGTCACCTGGACGTTTACAAGAGTCCTTGAAGCTGCAGGCAGTCCGTCCTGAAGGACAGGAGCCCCGCTGGAGATCCATGAGAGCTTCCAGACCCATAACGCTGGAGAAGCAGTTACCAAGTGCTTGCATCAGCGTATCAAAGACATGCTCTCGCTGCAGTAAAACCACAGTGAGCGGTGGGTCAGGAGATACGGGAAACTTCTGCCACATACCGGCATACAAATGTGTGTGTGTGCGCGTAACTGTGAGAACTTGAATTTCACACCTGCTGAGGCGAGAAGACATTTATACATGTGTGTACACCAATATATTCATAGAAACATATGCACAGTCACGCTCAGTAGCAGAAACCGCAAAAAAAAAGGCCAAATCCCAACACATGACTGCAATAATAAATACATAAACCTGAGGAGAAAAACAGAGCTAATGGAATAAATAAATAAATCAAATCTTTTTCATTAGACATTTCGATCTACTTGTAAAACTAATTGAATTAATTAATAATTATAGTTTATATAAATTCAGTTTATTTTATTATGTTTATTTATTCTTTTATTTTGTTTTGCTTTTTTCCTGCATCTTTCTGCAAGTGCCCCAGTTTTGTTGTTAAAGTCAAACTACTTTGAAGAAACTTAACTGAGAGTGAATAATTCATTTGTATTTATTGTATTCTTTATAACAATATGAGGACAGTATTACATCGGCCCCAAAAATAAAATAAAAGTAAAAAATATACAAACGAATGAATGAATAAATGAATTTAGTTATTTAAACTTTGATTTAGAAACAGAATATATATATATATATATATAATAAAAATATGCTTACCATAGAAGAGTCAAAGATTAATAATTGTAATTTAAATGTAAAAATTTGCATTTTTCAAACAAATAAAAAAATAATATTCTATAGGGTCATATATTAATTACGTATATTTCCAAAAAACTGCCAGTGACCAAAATTACATCCACATAAAAAAAAAGAAAACTAAATAAAGAAAGGATCCACACACTTAAAATTGGCAGGCTGTCGGTGCAAGGTCATTTTTTTTGCTCATGCAGAACATGGTTTTAATTGGTTTTACTGCTGAATACAGCCATGTTCTTGCATTAAATGAGGCCCTTCCTACGGGTTTTTTGACACAAGTGCTGACCTGCTCATACAAGGAGAGTTACTCTCGGCTATGCTAAATGGCGTAAAGACACCTATAGAAATAGCCGCTGTGACACAGTGAAAAGGTGAAAGTCTTTAACACGGAAGATAAAAACGCTGCGACCACAATTCTGCTGCACTCGACTAATTGGTCCACCGTTTTATTGAGATTATATCCTCCGTCCACCCCCTTACACTCATGATTTGATGGTGAATCATAAAAATCTGCCTAAAAACGGACCTCTTAATTGCAGGACATGAAAAATAGCGAAGGCGTACTTGGCTTATTATACATTAGACCCAGAGAAGAGAACAGGAAATCAGCACAGAATTTCAATCGCACAATGAAGTACCTGCTCAGAAAGCAACACCAAAAAAGCTCTGCTGGATGTTCCTGGGAGAGCTTTGTTCTGGAGGGAAGGTGTTAGTGACAGGCAAATCCTGCTGATATCTTCTCAGCACCTTGTCTGGAAGCATTATCCGGAGCTGGATGAGTCGAGGCGTGATGGGTTAAAAGTAAGACTAATTGTTGTCGTCTTAGTGGTGCAAAAAGAACTTTACTGCTCACTTAAATAACGCATTGTTCCTCTATAATCGCATGCATTATGCATCGATCTGGTCTCATAAAAATCTGTACCTATGTGCATTTTTTTGTAACACCTTATTACAAGTTTCGCCACAGTTTCAAAGAGAAATATCCATGTATGTAGCTCTAAAAAAAGGTTTTTATTACATAGCTATAGGTGAGTGTTGCAGCGGTTCAGGATTGAAATATCTGTGGACTGTCGCTAAAAGTTAATGGTCTATCATGTTGGAAATATGCACTACACCAAATCCAACCCTAAACCTACCTGTTAGTGTTAACAAATGCGAAACTGATATAAAAACACATTTGTTGATGCAACGGTGTCATTTCAACACAGATCTGAAGTGTTTTGTTGAAGCGTAGTTAGACAGGACTGAACCAGAGCTCCTCGTCTCATAAGTATATCTCTAGTGTTCTTTTTTTTTTTTCTTTTTGAAACTGCACTGATATGTACTTATTGGTACATATTTCATGTATCGATAAAAAAATGCAGCAAGGTATGTTCATGCAATAAACCAGGTAACATTTAGTTCCAAACTGGCTGACTAAAGCAAAAACAAAAGACTGTTGCTTTACCCAAAAGAGCTTTCCTTACCAAACACATCATGCTTTTGTTTAATCGTGAAGATTACTTGCATCCCGAGGACATTTGATTCTGGTCATTTGAGGATAGGCATCAAGGCTATCATGTGTGGTCTTTCCCAGACCATTGTGTCTCATGAATAAACCATTTGTGTTTCTAACTTCTCTTCTGTTCAATCTGCACTGAATTCCGCTTGCAGGGTGCTGATGGCATGGTGGTGGACTACTGTTGTTTTCTGTCATGCTGCGATCAAACGACCCCTCGCAGGATCTCTCTTGCTATAACAAATAGACCCCCCATGCTTGTTTGCTGGGCCTTGCATCAAGACACTGTGGGAATTGACTGCTTGGCGTTCGGAGCATCGTTGGCCCCACGAATCAGGGTTTGAACAAATAAACTTGAATGATATCAGTTCCTTGATGGTGCATCCAGAATGCACAGGGGAGCTGACTTTGAACAATCACTCATCAGAAGAAATGAGTACCCTACTTGTATTTCTTGTAACTCTAAGCTGATTTGATAATGTTTTCGTCATGCATACAACTTCATATGCATGTTCTTTCTAACTCAATAAGTTTGTTTGATGGCTCTCGTGATATGGCGTTGCATTTGAGTGATGAAGAGCCCTGTATGAAGTGCCATTCACTGGACGTTTCACTTTGACGTACAGTACTCTATGTAATAACGGTATTGTAGATATGCATTTAAATGCACGCATTTCCTGGGTTGCTAAGCTGGTAATACAAGTACAACATAGCTGAAGAAATGGTTTTTCTGGTGAAGCTGGTTGAACATGGTGGTCTTGATGGTCGAGCTAGTTGAGCTTGGCAGAAAAGCAGCATGGCAGCATCCAAAACATGGCATGTTTCTATCTCCATAATGGTTTTCAAGATGGCTGAGCTTCATAAAGTCCAAAACATATCCCACATTTTGAGCACAGATTGAAAGCTCATGCCATTTGACTTCTTCAAGCAGATCATTAGCAAGCCCATACAGGCCACATTATTAGTCTCATTTATTTTGCTTACAGTGGGGAAAGGCTTTTGATGAGCTGGTACATTGATTTAAGGTTTTTCAAGAACATCTAAATAAGGTCATTTAAAACCGAAGAGGCTTGCGGGAACATGAAGGTTTCAGTTTCCTTCAGTCACTGAAAAAAAAACAACATAATTCAACTTTGTGTAATCCGGTAATCCAAAAAAATGTTTAACTGAAAGAAATAGGCCAACATGTGGTATTAATCACAACCTCCCGTGTATTTAGGAACACAGTCATCAACAATCATTAACTTTTCCCAGAAGCGGGGGAGCAAGTGAAAGCCAAGTGTTTGTCATGAATGTCCATCCAAAGTGACTTGCTGTGGTCAGGGGAAATCCAGAGGGTCATCGTTGAAATGAGGGTCTTTGATGCAGTATTTTCTTAGAATAAATCTTCCAAAAGTACAGCGCACAATTGACATTGTATTGCATCATATATGTTGGCAACATTAGCGAAGTCACATTTGATTTGAGTTAGGATACTCGAGAATGTTCTTTTACTGTAAACACAGGAAATCATGAAAGTAATAGCCTCGGCCATTAAAACAACAAAGCACTGCATACAGTATACTCCCTGCCAAAATTATACTAACAAAAATAATAATAATGACTTGCTGGTTTAGGATGATTTTAGGTGATTTTAAGCTTAGCTGGTCTCCCAGCTAAACCTCTGCACATAACCTCTAAAACCAGTGACACGATCAATGCAACCCCTTGGGAAGTTTCTAGAAGCGTGCAGGTTCCAAACCCACAAGACATTCCATGAATCATCATCATTGTGACAATTCGGACTCTTAACGTTGTGTTGTTTGACAATATAAGGCCTCGTGTACAGTGGTTCATTCAGTACAGCGTAGCACTAGTGATGTCAAGGTCACAGGTTTGATTTCTTGAATGCTATGTGCATGTGTCAAGTGCATTCACGCATTAACACCAACTAAATAATAATCATAAAACCAGCAAAACAGATCAATCTAAACACTTGGGACGTAACCAGAAGGTTGAAGGTTCAAGACCCCCAAGATGAATTCTAAATCTATGAATTATCCCTATTATGACAATTCTGGCAATTAGTTCTAGCCATAAGTTGCTTAGTCTGTATGTAGCTCTAGAACAACCAGAACGGCACAGCACTAGCAGCATCAAGGTCATAGGTTCAATTCTCCAGCAAAGCAAGAACTTATACAATGTGTGGCAATCCAGACACTTAACCTCTTAGCCAATTCATTTAAAGGGTTATTTCACTTCAAAATGAAAATTCTGTCATAAATTACTCACCCTTGTGTCGTTCCAAACCCGTAAGATATTTTTGATGAAATCGGAGATCCATAGGCAGCAATGCAATTCACATGGAATGTTTTACCGATGTATTTACCAGGTTTTCATCAAAAATATCTTCATTTGTGTTCCGAAGATGAATGAAGGTCTTAGGGTTTGGAACGACACGAGGGTGAGTAATTAATGACAACATTTTCATTTTGGGATGAACTTACCCTTTAGCCATATGCTGCTTTGGTTAACCACATTCAACACTGTCCGGTTCCCTGGAAAACGCAGTCACTTATAAAATGGGTTCCTTGAACACAATGTAGGTTGTTTCAGATAAAGACATCTATCTGCCAAATGCATACATATCGATTACAATACACCCCTCCAATTTTAGGCTTGTATTATTCTGGATATCATTTAGGCTGATTATTAAAGTTAAGACAGAATTACCACAATCCCCCTTTAAACTAAAAACAATAAAAACTGAGAGAGAAAAGTAGACTCCCTAAGTAGCTTCCTGTGTTTAAATGAGACAACTGAGCTAGTTTGTCTTTCACAAATTTTGACAGTTTGGGGGCAATCACACAAACTTTCTCTGAGAAAAGACCTAACTGAAATCCAGATGGGATGTTTAACAAAACATCCTTTGTTTGGAGGAATAGAAGTACAACTGTGGCTCAAGCAGAATGAAATATCACTCACAAGTGAATACGCTGTAATTCGTAAAAGCAAAATCTAAATTTGCTTAGCCAGGTTTTAGAAGCACGGCTGTATTGCACAAGAAGAAAAAAAACAACAGCTTTCGCAAAGTCATGACCTGAAAGATTTTCCCTTACAGAAATTATAGCAAAAAAAGGCAAACCATTAAATACTTCTAAAAGCTAAACTGCTCCAAAAATAGTGTTCTTGGCCAGACTACAATCTTGCATTTAGGCCCCGTCCCAACTAGCACAGTTGATGTGGATTTGAAATCTTGCGTTCTGTGCTCATGGGAACGGAGTGTGTCTCATTTTACAATTCAGAAGGGTGCTCATAGACACCCCATAACCAACTGCGATGGATATTATTAGATTTTCCTATGTTATTGTTTTATAACTAATTGCAGTGAATTAATGTGCTAATTGACAGCCTATTATGTACACATGCATTGTTTTTGTGTGTGTGATACTCCAGAGGCCGTGTCCCGGAGCAGTCCATGGCACAGTAATATCACGGGTCACATGTGGCCTCAGACACTTCTTGTTGTGTGAGTGATTCGGCCTGTCTTTGGTCACTCTATAAGTCTGTTATCTCCCATCAGCCCTCCTCCTGTTAGCATAACAGCTCTCATTATCCTGTAGTCTTCATCAGCAGATTAATACAGCGAGTGTGTTAATCTGACAGGCGCAGACAAACCACTTAATGGAAGCCGAGGGAGCCTGAGGAGGCGTTGTTAGAGTGATGCAATTCCCAGCGTATCTCTGTCATTCTAGTTCTGATGCAGGGCCATTCCCAAGAGATTCAGCAGAGATCCATGGAGAAACATTCCTTGAGGAAAAGAAGGTCACAACACCGAGATCCACGCAGATGTGATGTCTCCTTCCTGTAGATTGAGCTATAAATCAGCTTTGGCGAGGAAATCAAATCAAGATTTTATTTAGTAAGGGTACATTAAATTGCTCAGAAGTGACAGAACAGATATTAATCGTATCACAACATATTACTGTTTCTGTTCTTTTGAACTTCCTACACATCAAAGAATATCCTATAGATTGCATAATATATTGCCTGTATTTCCTAGCCATATTGATCCCAAAGCACTTTACAGGGGTTAATAACAATCATTTGGGAAATCTCTCTCTCTGAAAAGTCAAAAAAAGACATCACTGGTCTATAAATGTTGCAAAATTGTCCAGCCGTTACCAGGTGTGGTGAATTTTCACATTTACTTTGCAAACTCGTTCCTCCACAGTCTTCAGCTCCCGATGCTGACCACACACATCCACCATAAAACCCTTTCATCCCTTTGTTCTGTCCATACTTTCATTAACAGCTTCTTTGCAAAACAGCACGTCCAGAAGAAAGCGGCCGCTTCTCAATTTGCGACACAGTGTGACTTTCCTCCACCGGCTGGACTTTCAATTCGGACAAAGTTTTTGCTCACAGCGAGCACAACTGCTAATGCACCTCACATCAAAGTAATAACAGTCAAGAACTTGCTTATTTTCTGTGCTTTTGTAAATTGCTATCCCTTTAAACAAGCTATCCCTCAGAGCCTTGGCCAAAGGTACCAGGAAAAGAGAAATGGCGGAAGAAGATAAAGCTCATTTGATTCAGCCCAAGTCGTGTATCTGCCACCTGCTGCATTATACCTTGACAAGTAGCCTGTGTAGTAGCGGCTCCAGAGAGGTGGATTCACACTGCCAGTTAGATTGATGTAAGGCTGAGTGTATATGCTACATCTTCACACACTTTCACAGCCGGCAGCCCTTTCCACTGACAGCCACCGACAGTGCCGCCAATCAATCTGACTGACGCCTACTGCGGCCAATCAATGTGATGGCACTATACTGTCAGATTAATAGCCCCGCCCATCACTCTAACTCACAGGGTTTAGTTTTAGTGCTCTTTTACGTCTTTGTAGAGCAGATAAGATCAAATATTACAAGACGATATTTCACGATTCGTTCATTTACAACCTAATGTATTTGTGGTAGAACAAACATCAGAGACGAGTTTAACTTTGAAGCAGCTGAGTTTAATCACTAACGCAGCTGCAAAGACAGGCAACATTAGCTTTACTGTTAATTAGTTTTATGTTTGAGAAATAAAAGAAGTCTAAAGAAGATAATTAGCGCTGCGATATACGAGTTTCCAAAGCACTTCCCTCATGTTGGCGTCTCCCTCAGATGAATCAATTCTGATAGAGCATTCCACATAAAAGCGTCTGTCCAAAGACTAAATGTACTTTGAATATAAATAATTACATAAATATACAAAAACTGTCACTACACAGTTGCAATGGCAAGCCGATTCACTAGCTAAACTATAGCACAATAACATTAAATACTGACGGATCTACCAACCTGATCTCACGGCAATTCATACATATTTTACGAGATGCCAATTCGTATGAATTTGTACGAATGACCTTAACGTAACCCAGCCTCTAAACCTACCCATCATGTGGTTGTAGACCAATCGCACGAAATCGTACGAGTGAGGTCGTACGAATTGGCACAAATTTGGCACCTCGTACGAATATATTGTAACAATGTAATATTTACATTGTTTGTCACGGGAACGCAACACAACTAATATACACCAAAACTCAACATAGTTACAAAAGGAATCAATTTAGATTGATTTAACTAAGGTTTAGAGGCAGGAGTGGGATTAGCAACTAAAAAATTTTTTTTAATGTTTTATTGTTACTAAAACTAAAACATTTCTCTGCATATACCGTTTTATTACTTTTTATATCTTAATATATCCACTATAAAATGGGTAAAGGTTTAAGTTTGGGGGTAGGTTAATGGGCTAACAGTTTAACAATTATTTTGCAAGTTAAAAGCTAACCCACTCTTATACCCTATCGCTAGCCAAAATGCTAAATAAGTCACAAGCTAAATTAGTCAAATCGAATCAAGCTGAATCACTAGAAACCCCTGCTAACAAAAATGCTGTTCTAGGACTGTTTTACATTTCAAATACATTAAATGCAAATACATATTAAAAACAATGTCCAACTAAAATGTTCAAGGAAAAAACTAAAGTTCCATGAAGCATGTATAAATAATGTGCTAATGTTTTGATCATGCTATTATAAACCCATTAACTTCAAAAAAGGCATTCTATTAAGCTTCCTGGATGATGTTTTTAACTTTAAGACAACATTGCCAGAACATTCTGAGAATGTTCACACAAACACTTCAAAGAGCAGTTATTAAATATCACAAATGATGACCTCTAAATTAGCACCCTACCCTGGAGTTCATTTATACTGTAACGTTTAGGATGTTATGATGTACTATCATACATGTTAATCCAAAACAAGGCTTATTTTCAGCTTGTTCAAAGGTGCTGTGAAGACTCTATCTAAATGACTACTACATGCTAAAATTGTTCTGCCACTATAATTACCTCAAGTGCATCCGCTACTGTAATGACAGTCATTCAGAGGAAGATCCATTCAGAATATTCCTCAACATGTCTCTCTGTGGGTAGAATACGGCTAGCGAGTCCCCAAGAAGCACTGGTCACAGAAACGTCGTTTTACACAAAGTACTATTAATGCATCCCTATACGTCATTTTTAGGAGCGAGCCTTGGCCACGGTGCCTATATTTACGCTGTTTAATGGGGCTAACCTTTCCCCGTCACTTACTTAGAGGCACTTCTCTCCGGAAATCAACAGTTGTGAAGGGCAAATTCAAATTGGTACACCATCTCCCCTTTAATGAAAGGAAAAAGTCCCTCGGTGTGTCGCTTTAACTGTGTTTAACATGTTAAAGTAACACTAAGAGCAAACTGAACTCACAAGGCTACAAGAATCCAACATCTACAGTACTCCAGAAAGGAGAAATATGTTATATGTATCAAGTAAAGAAGAGACCTAAATACATTTAGCTATTTGTATTTTGCAATCTGAACAGCCCTACATCTTTACCTCTTGTAAAAAAAAAAGAATATATATATATATATATATATATGTACCTCTGTGCACTTTTTGTGCAACACCCTTTTTATGTACCTTACTGCACGTTTTACCACAGTTTCAAAGAGAAATGTGATGAAATGAGTGGCGCTTAAACATACGTTCAATATGTGACCCTCAGCACATTTTATAGGTACATTTTTCTGTGTTTTTATTATGTTGCTTCAGGTACGTATATCGCAATGGTTCAGAATTGATGGGCTGTTGCTAAAAGTTAATGCTCTATCATGATGGAAATACCTGATATTATCGTGTTCACAAATGCAAAGCTGATATAAAAAGGCATTTGTTGTACAAGAACATCTCTGTACTCTGTGAGCTACCGAAGAAACCTAGTGTCTATGAAAACACATAGATATGAAGCTGGATATGTGTGATGCTAACATTCAACATTCAGCATCAGTTTTCAATATCCCAGCATGTAAATACTGTTTTGAAGTCGTAACATGATATGCTTCAAGTAAATGTGTGAAAATCAAGCTTTATTAATAAAACCTCTGTAAATTTGTGTGAAAAGGAATTAAAGGTGTCAGTTTTACTGACTCAGTGATATGCACTTGTAGGTACATATTTTATGTCTCACTAACAAGTGCATCGAGGTACATTTAAGGTTATATCTCACTTCAAATAGTATTTTTTTTGGTCATTCAGCACCTGATTTGTCATTATTATTATTATTATTTCATTGGTTTATACTTGCTTTTTATTTTTTTGTTTGTTTGTTTGTATGCTTGTTTAGGGCCATTTGTAATAAAACGGGTATAAATGCAGACAAGCAAACAGACACATAAATAAATAGATATAAATAGATACACAGCCAAAAATCTATATGTTCCTTTATCTAGTCTGTTTTTTGAATATATACAGTATATGAAATCATATAGCATTATGTGCACGAGCTCAACTCCTTGTTGAACTTTATCTAGTTCATATTTATAGCACTTTATCCCTGTGAGATTTCTCTCATTTCAGCCTGTTTTCAAGCTTTAAAGTTTCATTCCTCATCCCGGCCTGTCATAACAGGCATGCGAGACGACATTATCTCACTAACCTTGTAGCTCAAACCCTGCCATGTCTGCTCCTTCCTGAGTGACAGCAAATATGTCTGAAATGAGTTGTGGCTGCTGAAGACTATTTTCCTGACAGTGATGCAGCGCTCTTTGTCAATCAGGTCTCCACCTTGGTCCTTTAGAAAACGACCTCTGACAAACGCGGCAGAGTCCATACATCAAGGTGCGTCCTCCGTTATGCGACAGACATCCTGTCATTCAGAACGTCAGCAACGGACCATTTAATGTGTGATATGTTATTGTTGCATTTTTCACGTTTTTACAAACAAAAATAATATGTCATGCAAGTGACTGACAAGTGGTGAAACAATTCTCAGGAGCAGGGGGCGAGTTTATGAGTTTTATGACAATGTGTCAGGCCTGCAACAGCTGAAGGGTGCCAGCTTTCCTCAGGTAAACTTTCTCAAACTTTTCCCTTTTTACTTTCCTCCGGAGAAGATGTACAGCTAAACTCTCTGAAGTGCTGCATTTCGAGATGTTTTAGAGTTTCTTTGGGAAAAATCACGCCTGCACTTTTTGAAAGAACGAGTCAATGCATACCGTTTGTGTAAACCAACTAGGACAGAATGAGAAGTGAAGACGAAAGGGGAAGAAAATAAATGAGTAGAAAAACTGATAATAAACAAATAAATCACTGCAATAAATACTCATTTTATACATGAATAGGTATCACTGATTTTGACAATAATACTACAAATACATATTTAATATTATTATTATTATCATCATTATCATCACCAGTGCTTATTTAATAGGTATTGATACTTTATTATCAATAATTAATTTATCAATAATTTCTTCTAACAACAAAAACAATTCTACTGCAACTACTAATTGGAATTATTATTATTGTATTTATTTTAAATAGTATGTTTCACTAATGAATTGATTAAGACAGAGATATTGAGCAATAAGTGGTGGTAGTAGTAATACCACTACTGCTGCTACTATACTACTACTAATAATAACTATTATTATTATTATTTTGTTGTTGTTGTTGTTATTGGTTTGTAACCACTTTCCTCCATCACTTTCTGTCTATATTGACAATGAAAATAACAAATTAATAAAAAAGACCACAAAGCATAAAAAAAAAAAAAAAAAAAAAAAAAAAATTTATACATCATTGACCAACTCATTGTCTGTGATTAGAACACAGCAGCAGACAAGGTCAGAACAGGAGGATGAAGAAGAAATCGGGGAGTGAAAGAGAAGCAGGGGGGATGAGGAGGATGAAGAAGAGGGCTTGCGTCAGGTACTAAAGAGCTTATTGTTCAAGACTGAGTAGTCGATTGTGAAATGACAAGCATGACGGTGAAAGGATTGGTCTGCCGATTCCAATTGTCTGGCAGGACTAGAACCGGAGCTGAGTTTGAGAGAAATCAGGACTGACTTGAAAGAGTCATGCTGCTTGAAAATGACATTAACCCCCGTTTATAAAACCACAGGAGCATGCTGGGACTGGCTGGGCTGAGTCTGCATGTGTCCAGCTGCTCATTCATCTGTGCATTTAAACCGTATGTGTCAGGTGGAAACAGGTGGAAATAGAAACAGAAGGTCAGGACATACAGTATACTGACAGCGTGTGTGCAGACATAGTCTTACAGAGCATACAATGACTGTTAAAACACAGTCGTTTTGACCAAGAACCATCCACTTAGGAAGAAACCTTCAAAGCACATGAGAATTGATCATTTTCCTTTTAATGACATCATTCTTAAACCAGATATAGCCCCCTAAACAAACAGGTGAGCTCAAGGACATGTGTGTCCAACAAACAATTTTTTTCTTAATGGCTAGCATCATTTTTTTCTTGTATTATTTTCAATGGGAACAGTGGCCAGTGAGTGTTCAGCTTTGGGTAAAAGGCAGTGCTCGTCAATGTCACTTTTACCCATCCATCCAATCACAGTGAAAGAGGGGCGTGGCAAAAAATGACCAACCATCCCACTCTATGTACTGGTACATCAATGGAGAATGCCAAAATATTGCAGGTCTCTGAGTATCCATGTCCAGATAACCTCTCCGGACTATAACAATATTAATATGAAAAACAATGCTTGGGGAAACATTTTGTTGGTTCTAGCTGAATGCCTAAAAGGTGTCTTAAACTGAACTCTTTAACCCCCTGGGGTCAGCAAACGTATATAAATGCGTTTTGAGGCGTCTTCTCCTGATGAACACACTTTGAGTTTTGATTGTACAGATAAGAGCAATACATCAATAGAATCTGTGAATGGACTACTTTAATTTGTACACACGTATAGTAACCACACAACTTTGTGCATTTAGAAAATAAGGAAAACAATCTTCATTCAATCAAAAAATGCTGAACATTTAGTCATCATGTACTCACCCTCAAGTTATTCCAAACCTCAAACAACATTTTTATTCATTACTATGGAAGTCAAGGGCGACCAACAATGGTTTGGTTTCCTTATTTATTATTATTATTATTATTTATTTTTCATATATTTCCTTTTGTGTTCAACAGAGTCCAAACATCCCCTAAACATATGAAAAAATACAATAATGAAATGTACAAACTCCATACTAAAAATAAAGATAGAAGTTGTTTTGAGAAAGCTCTAACCATTATTGTGTGAAGAGACAGGGCCATCTGTGTGTTTTTATCAGCTTACCCATCATTCTCCCCATCATGGCGGGTCGTGGGGTGTGGTTATCATCCAGGCTTTCTCCGGGAAACAGCGACTGAGAGATCCGGCGCTCATGTTCGTCTCGTGGAGAGTTCAGAGGCACAGGCGGGCTACCTGGAGCCTCCTGGGAAAGAAAGAAAACAAATGCAATTCTTTATACTTTTTAAATCTTTCAGCTACTACTTTTCTTTTCCCTTTATGAAATAGTTTTCTCTTGCTATAAACTAGCAGATTTTGTCAGATGTACCACAAAACAAGGAGAACGTGTTGATTTCTAACCGCACTACTAGTTGAATCTTCAGTGTCTCGTCCCCAGGCACTAGTGGTAATAGAGGAGTTACTGTGCTCTTTTGATTAGGCTGTTGGTGAGTGTGATCTGATCTCAAGTACTTCATGAGCTCTCATGTCCTTAGCATTATACAGTTCCCCCAAGGGGCCTAAACTGATCGTGAGAAGTTTGCACTTTCTCCCAAAGGAACTTCTCCCGCAGGAGGCTGTGTTGAGATGAGGGTCTGTAGTATTCCTCTCCCATTCTTTCCAGCTGGGGGTCTGGACACCAGGAAGGCCAAGGTCTGTGTTTAAACATGGCAACAAGCCTCAAGGGAACTCTGGGAATGCTTACAATGTGGCAAGGTATTTTATGTGCTTCAGCTTCAGCAAAATGGTTGCTAGGGTGTTCTCTACAGTTGGAAGCTTTTTCTTTCTTGTTTTTTTTTACTTGAACAAGTAATCCATCGTTTTACCTATCCATCCATCAACCCTACTGTCTTTCCTTCAATCTACAGTACTTATCCATAATCATTGTACATACTGTATCCATCCATCCATCTACTTATTCATCTGTCCATCATAACTGTACCTATCCATCCATTAACCCATCTACTGCATCCACAGGGTTTTCTTGTTAGTATCTGCATGTTTTCATACTAATCCCTCTTTCACCATAGGTCTGTTAGATTTTTCACTTGATTTACAGTCCACCGGGAAAACAAATAAATGTTCAGTAGGTACACAACTTCATGCTCATATCACAAATGGTAAAGGATGCATAATACAAGGTAAAATACTTGTAGGGTAGAGGTTTGTGCACATCTCTGACTTAAATGTTAGCAGTAATAACAGTGATCACTACGTTCCCAATCAAAAACACAGAGAGTTCTGACGAGAGAATGCAAGTGCCCATGAGTCACCTAGAGTCACGTAGAGAGAGAGAGTAGAAGGCAAACCAATGA
Source organism: Enteromius treurensis (assembly GCA_032275025.1). Lineage (NCBI taxonomy): Eukaryota > Metazoa > Chordata > Actinopteri > Cypriniformes > Cyprinidae > Enteromius > Enteromius treurensis. The sequence continues at coordinate 10,666 of JAUCMU010000763.1, read as the reverse complement.
TTTGAGATGAATGCATGCTCTGATTAGCTAGACTGGGGAATGAGATATTAGTTAACGATCAGGAAAGCTGGCTGCGCTCGGATCTTCTCTGTGTGATTTTTCCATACATACCAGATAAGATATATATATAGGAATGAGACTTCTGATCAATAGCAACTATTCTGAGAATCCAGATTCATCCTGGACAGCGGGATGCCGATCACACTAGAGATATCTTACTCAGCTCAGGACGTCTGTGGCGCTGAGGTGGGGACAACAAACGCTGTATTCAGGAGGGAAACTACCAGACTGTTTAATATAGATGAGATGTTTAATGAAGTCTAGAGCTGCGGACTTATCTCACTGGGCCTGATAAAACAGAACGCATAGAAGAGGTCAACGCAATTACAACTTCATCCGACGCAAGTGCCACAGGCAGCCTGACAATAAACCGCTCAGCCTGACTCTACTCAATGAGCTTTTCATTACAAAAACAGGATTTGTTTTATGAACCTTTGTTGAAGTCTGACAGTTGTGACAGAATGAGAGGAAGATAAAAGCGAGATGGGGAAGTACTTCTTAAAGAAAATAGAGGGTGATCTGGTTGTGGAAGACACAGATCTTTAATTGAACAGTGTTTGGGAGGGACGGGAGGTGAACAGTTATGATGAACCCATTTATTCTGCCTACTCAGGCCGTAATCTCCCCTAATCTAAAGCTTTCTCAAACAGGATTATCCATGTGTATTAAAACACTGCCTTCTAGTCATCTGACATCCATCTGTCCATCCACTCAGCGTTTCACCCATTATTATATCCCTCCACCCATCCATCATTCTATTGACAGACCTACTGTTTTACACATCTATCTACAGTATATATCCATCACTCTATTATTCTGTCTACCTATCCAGTAATCCATCCAGCATTTTACCTATCCTTCCATCCATTGATCCATAACTATCCATCATTTTACCTATCCATCCAACCAACCAACAATCATCTGTCCGTCTCTCATTTTATCTATCCTACCATCCATCCATCTATGCATCCCATAATTTCACACGTTCATCTATCATTTTACCTTTCATTCTATTTATCCATCAATCCATACATTCATCCATTGTTCAACCCATCCATTCACCTGTCCATCATTTTGCCTCTCCTTCCATCCATCCATCAATCAATATAACCATCCATCATTCTACCTATCCATGCAACCACCATCTGTCTGTTCATCAATCATTTCATCTACCCATGCATCCATCTATTCCTCATTCTGCTAATCCGACCATTTATCCATCCTTTTACCTACCCATTCTACCTGTCCATCTATTTATTTCTCTATGCATCGTTCATCTATTCTACAGTACATATCCATCCATTATTCTAGTAAAATACCCTTCAGAAAATACACAAATAAAACATCTAGTTCTGGAACAAATGCAGCAACTGAGCACTGGTCTTTTTCATAATGTCGCCATGATAATATCGCTGTAATACACAATCTTATATTCATGTTTTGCATTAAAACACATTTAAGTTAATCCTCTCTGACCTTGGATGGCAGTGAGGACCTCCTTGTCTACATAGAGAAAGGATTAGAAAGAGTATATAATGCTGCTAACACACACACAGACACACATTTGCAGCCTGGGCTGGCCTCCTGATGCTGTTTATGAGGTCTTAATCCAGCGGCCCTCTCCCTCTCTCGGCCTATAATTACAGGTCTTAAGCTGTCACATGCAGCCTCTGCTCTGTCCAGCTCTCGAGAGAGACCCAGACAGCCTCATTAGCCCTCTATATCACAACTCTCCAATCCCATTCTCTCCCTCTCCCGGCATTCATTTGCTCGGCACTACAGAGAGCAGATGAACCCCTTTCTATGGCAGATCTGTTGTCCTCTCCTACATATTTTCATCCTATTTTTCAAGTGGATTATGACGACTACAAGCGCCCGAGGCCGTGCAGCTGTGGGTCGAACTGCTCATATTTACCCTGTGAATGCTGTGCTTTTGAGACAGTGACAGTTTATTGTGTGCGCTTATAATGGGTGAATTTATTTCTTTCAGCGGTGAGAGTAAAGGCACTGAATGGGTACAACTGCTTAAGTTAAAGTCCACAAATAATACAGCATTAGTCAAGGTTTCTTGACTAAATCACAATGTAATTTAGTTTTTCCTGACCATTTAGCATTAAAAAGGCTGTTTATTATTTTTGTTTGTGTTTTTATACTGTACCTTCAGGGGCCTGTTCCATAAAACAAGTTTACCAAATAAGCCAGGCTTGTTTTAATTATTCTGACTTATTTTAAACCAAATCAAATGAAAGTAAGTCAGACTAACTAAAATAAACCTGTCTTATTTGGTAAACTTGTTTTATGGAACAGGCCCCAGGACTTCTTTATGTAAGCGACCACAAAAGTAAGTCAGGATACATACATTGGTATTTGTTAATAAATTTTTTGACAAATACACACACCCACACATATATAAATGTGTGTATATATATATATATATATATATATATATATATTGGGGCTGTCAAAGTTAACACTTTTCTAAAAGCAAACTAATGAAAGCTAGGCTGATCTCTTCTGTACACTCCTGTCTCCGTTCACCTTGTGAAGTGTGAGTGAGTCAGATTGAGTGGCTGTCGTGACACCTAATCTGCACAATGCCACTGTGCTTTAGTACGCTGCCCTTTCATTCAATCAAATACTTTCTCAGGTGCACCAATTGAGTTTCCCCGCTGAGCTGGAAGTGGATTACAGAGAGCGTCTTCATTCGGAGCCAAGCTTCTGCTCCCTGGACGCCTCCAGCCAAACCAGCCTGCCTCGCACACACACTAGTCCTTCCCTTTTCCTAATTTCTTTGTGGCACAAAACTACATTTCCCATGATGCATCCCAGTCACAATGATATGACATCAGTAAGTCACCGTGAGCTCATGTCATAGAGGTCCATTCAAGAGTAAATAAACTAATGAAGTACTGATCCAGAAGTTCTTCTCATATTGCCTGGCGCGTGTGGATGCATCCCATCATGCCCTGCTTGGCTCAACGCTAATAAAACCATAATTTAGCAGTCAAACTGATTGTTAGCTCTCTCAAGACACAATCGATCAGGCCCTCATTTCAGCAGGACAGTTTTCTGCAGCCAGCATGGCACTTCCTTCCTGACGTCAGCTCTCATGAACCTCATGTGGACACAAACCACACGGGTTGTTTTTATGCACAGGAGGCACTTTAGCAGTAAAAAAAAAAGATGTTTTGTATCTCCAGATCTGAAGAAGAAACAATCTCATCTACATCTCAGATGGCCTGAGGGTGAGCACATTTTCAGCCAATTAGCATTTTGGGTTGAAATATAAGGGCAGGCAGTATTTATATTAAATATATACAAGTATTTATATCAAAAACTCACTGCAGTAGTGCTTCTCAAGCATATTTATCCACCAGGTGCAGAAACACAGTATAAAAGCACAACACAAGCATGTTGTTGCTTTGCTCACTCACTTCTTGTTCAAACAGGGTAAACCAGCTTCAGACTCCACATGCTTCTCTCTTTCATTGGTTGTCAATTATAACAGACTGCATCAAACATCTACCAGGTTACTGTACACCTCCTCTGAGACTAATCTACAAAGTTCATATAATCCGAACAAGAACGAAATAATGGAACGAAATGAGAATTCTAAGGATATATTAAACATTGCTTTCGTAAAACATCAGACTATCTTTGGCTTGATGCAAATTCCATAGTTTCAAAGAACGGAGCATCTCCGAGTGAGCACCGCGCGTGCATTTCTCTGCTCCCTGAAGGATTTCCAGCTATGCGCAATAACTTTGATTTCTCTTTGTAGAAAAAAGAAAATATCCTCAAAGAAACGGTGAATAAAACAGTGGACCAGAGGGCCCTTCACAGTTCTTCAGACATAACTCATGAATATGCATGAAGATGGGTGTGTTATATGCTAATTCACACTTGCAGAGTCAGAATTAAATACTTACACTGAATATTAAATTCCAGTCACAATAAAAATAAATAGCATTATTAAATGCAGTGTTTTTTATAGCAAAAAAAATGAAAAATGTATTTGCAAAAATAGAGCATTAAAAAAGACATATTTCTATTGTTATAATTTGTTATTGTGTTAGTTAGCTGTATTTTTTTTTTAACCTACTCAAAATAAGATTAATTGAAATCCATAATAAAAAAACTTGATTTTTGAACTGTTTGTTTAACTCTTCACATACATATGTCTACATGATGTCTATTGTTATTATGCCTATGTCTATATTTTGACTGTATAGATATTATTTATTAATGTTTATGCTGTATATGCAGACATTTCAGCATTTTTTTCATCTACTATTTATTTAACTAGAAAATTAAATTCAATTAACTTATACAATAAAACTGAATTATTTATGTCATGCGTTGATGTTTTCCATTTAAAAATGAGAGTTGCATCATAAAAACTGGAACGCTGTAACGCCGTAGGCGTTCCCTGTGTGTGTTTATCTATCCATGTGCTCTGTGTTTGTTTTAATGCGGTTCTTTAAAATTAGCTCAATGATATTTTTGCACTGTAACACTGAACTTGTACATCTCCATGTCACAAACAGTCCCTGACTGAAGTGTAATGACAGCTCTGTGTCACAGCCCAACACAAGACAGTTCAGCAGTATACTAGAGGCGTGGAAACTAATTGGACACACTCAATCCGGGGGAATGTATTAATTTCTCATTTCAATAATCCAGCGCTGATAGGCTCAGATGCCGACCTTTACGAAGAGCAACATACGCTTCCAATTACCCACAATCCTCAGAAGCTGTCTTTGAACAGTCTGGTGAACTTTGATAACTTCATACCAGACATGTATAATAGTAATAAGAATATTAAGTGTGTTAAATACTAAAAGCTCAATTTCTGCTTAAAGTGAACTAAAACAAATTTTTTTTTTTCGTCCCCTAATTTTGCTAGGACGGGGGTAAAACTCAAATCCCAGCAACGTACAGTAAGAAGTCTTCAACTATTTTAGGAAATTAATTGAACTCAAATGACTGCAAGATGTTTAATTGCCTGGGAACTTATGACCTTATATTAATAGAAACCGAAAGCCATCGATTGGAATCGCCGCCTCTCTGAAGCTCAGCCTCAATTATTGAACTGAAGAAGAAAAAGCAATGACCAATAATACATTACGTCATTATCTGGGTCACGACAATCCCTTACGAAGAACATCACTGCTTCAATTACCAAAGGCAGTGTGAGAGATAGTCAAGATTCTCCGCTTCACTTCTCAATTTGAAACTCATTTCAGACAAGAGTGTTTCACTCAAGTCAGCGGCTGATTATTAAACCCTTCATTTACAGTTTGAGCCTTTGAATCTACTGTAATTGTGACAAAATCAGGTCACTCTCTCCATGACAGGCCTTTCCCGGATCCATCTATGAGCAAAAAGAGGAAGTGCCTTCAGTCAGAAGAACAAAACTGTACAACTCACCCTCAAGTAGTTCCAAACCTGCATGAATTTCTATGACTATGTATGAATTGACTTCTATCGTTTTTTGTTTTTTTTCACAAGTTAGTTTTCAAGTCAGTGGTGACCAAAACAGCCTGGTTACACACTTTCTCCAAAATATCTTCCTTTGTGTTCGGCAGAACAAAGACATTCCTACAGGATTGGAACGACTCGAGGGTGAGTAAACGATGACAGAATTTTCATTTTGGGTGAACTATTCCTTTAAGATGTATTTAAGATGTGACAGCTGCCTGTGCAGCTTCATCTCATTAACATTCACACATAAAGTTTAGACGAATAGTTTTATAAAGACTAAGGCATATATTGACATCAACTAACATATAAAGGCTTTTACGTTTTTTAAATTTAATTATAAAAGACTGCAAAAATGCAGTACAGTACGATTAAATTATTAACTATTAAACTTGTTGTAGAACTTGGAAGAACAGAGCTTTTGATGGACAGTGTAGGGCGTCGATTCACATTCAGGATAGGACCAGAGACAAAATGTGCTTCTCTCAAACATAATCGAGTACACACACACACACAGGGCGGAGGACAGTGATGGATCTTATTCATTTTAATGCTGGCCTGTGTTTTCCAGCGTTTGCTGTATGACAGAAGCAAAGCGCAAGCTGTCAGAGAGAGCAGCACAATCTCTGATTCCTTCAGTGGCCCTGCAATCTCTCACTGCCCATCATTCTCATCTTCTTTCACTAGTCTTGCCATCTCTCTTTTTTCTTATTTCAGCTTTCCCCCTCTCTGAATGCCATATCAAAGCGCAATTTATAGTGTATGTTGGTACACAGCGGGAGCCCGGCTGCTCTTCAAAGTTGGATGAAAAGGATGAAAGCAAGCGTCCTCATCCTCGTTTGACAGACAGATAAGAGCGACCTTGAGCCCGGCGCTCCTGAAGGCCACGAGTGACCTTGGCTGGGACGAGTGAGAGAGGATGAATGGGACACGTGTGTGTGTGTGAGGGGACAGAAGTCAGCGTGAGGTCTGCTGCTCTCAAACAGGTCCAATCAGCTCCTCAAGCCGCTAATAAAGGCTGATCCGAGCACAGCGGTGTGTGTCGCAGGCTACTGTGTGTACATCCATGAAAGATTACAAAAGACGTTATGTTTTAGTCAGGTTGTGAGTTTACAGGAAGAGACAGACCGGCTACAAAAGGTACTACAGAGACTGTTTCTCCTCTCTGTTGTGTTGTCTTGACTGGATGCACGCAAATACAAACACAGCACGAGATTCACCAAGGCTTTGATGAACAGCCATGTGTAAGATGATCTGTTATGGTTCTAAGCTACAATTAATTCAAATAGCCCATTTCTATTTGAACATGTTGAACCCTAATGGATAAACCAATTAGTGAGTTTACAGATTTTTCGCTTTAAAAATGTGTTTCAGCACAAATCTCACGAATGTCTAAAATTCTGCTGCTTTTTAATAAATTCAAACATTTATCATCATATAGAGCAAATCATCTGGGCTGTGTTTCCCAATAACGCTCTCTAAGCAGCACGCTACAACGACCCCGAAGGTATGCCTTACCAACAGGCGTAGCTTAACTTTTGAGCTTGGCCAGTCGATTTGGTCAGACAAACCTTTAATTACATTTTAGCATTTCTAAAGTAAGCGTACAAAGTCACAATCTGTGTACCGATAGAATAGTTTTACTATGATTAGAACTGCAGAAAGCGTGTGAGGTTTTAAATCTCGCGCAAATTATTGTAAAGGCTGCTATTTCTGCTGCGTTAGCAATAAACACCTTGAATAGAACGCGCCATAAACATGTTTAATTCGCAAAGACAGAATCGCAGAGTAGATCTTCAAATCAACTAGCGAATTACCCACTGCTTTAAATCTGTTGGACATTAAGTTATACAAGTTAAGTCAAATGCACATTAGCAGGCACACAAACATATTTAGTAACGTTAAATCTTACTGAAAATGGCAGATTAAGCAGTTTATATTCCGAAACGTATTTCTATATTTTGTTCAGTTGTTATATGTTGCCAAAAAAAGCAAAATATTAATTCATGTCATGCACTGGCAAGCAGTAATAGATATGATCCGCCAAAATGCAGATTGGTCACATGACAACTTCTTATGCTACTGAGATTGGGAAAGCCATCAGCATAACTTAAAAATAACTACATTATCGCAATCTCCACCTATGACCTTAACTAAAGGTGTACTGTTCTAGTTGTGTTCCCCGAAACTATACTTTAGGAGGCTGCTTAAGGTAAACCTTCTTATGTACACCAATACCAGGTGCTGTCCACAGTGGTGGTGCTGAACTGGTTGATACCAATGGCTCGAGAATGGAGTATTCATTTCATGCAATGGCTGCTTCAATGCTTTATTAAAAAAGTGCAGTTTTCTATATATAAAAAATAAATAAATAAATAAATATATATATATATAGAGAGAGAGAGAGATAGATAGATAGATAGATCTAGTTTAGATAGGTCTAGTTTAAGAATGACATTGCATTAAGATAATGTTGGGAAACTATATAATAAGAGCCCCTTTCATTTTATAGCACTGTACTCTTACGAAAAGCCATTGCCTTGTTCCTGTCTGTTTTTATCTCTCCCAACAAATTTTAAGAAAAAATATCAGAGACAAAGCTAGTATCTAAAACAAGCATAAAGAAGACTCTATTAAGTCCCTTGAGCTCTGAAAGAGCGAGCTCTGAACATCGACTCTCTCCTCTGGGAAACAGCTCCTCGACTCGAAGCGAGGGAGCATGGCCTTCTCATTTCCATAAGCAGTCATCATTCTGAATTTCATCTCCTCCTAAAGCAGCGCCTTCAAAGCGCCTGTCGTATATTCTTTAGAAAGATAAGTGTTAGATTACACTTTCAGATGTTATGACTCTGCTGCGGAAAAAAAAAAAAGAGCAAAACACAAACACACATCCAAAGAACTGCATGGGGGAAAGAGGGGGGATGGAAAAGACGGCATTTGAAGTTGATATTTGATATTTCATACTGCCATCTGTTATCAGTATAAATCAGCATGAGCATTTCAGCGGTCAAATTGCTTTCGATCGCAATCCGCCTCTCACACCCCCCGTGTCACTTTCTCTCTCCCTCTCCGTCTCCTGTGTCTGTCTGATAACAACTACTCACTTTAATTCACTTCTTCTGCAGTCAAACTTCTCCATCTGCAGACACTACTCAACTCCGTCGGTCTGTCAGTCACTCAGAAGGCCGCTCTGTTCATATTTATGCTGGATGAAGGTTATTTCATCAGAATTTAAGAAGCTGGCACCCAACTATTGTCTGCTCGTTCATTGCAGTCTTTGCAAGTCTATGGCAGATAAAGTTGGTTGTCAGTTAAGTGCAACTCTCACAAATCGCCATCAACTCTCTCACAACCATAAAACCAACACTTCTGGTTCCTCGGGTCATGCAGAGTTCAATCTTTCAATTTATGCCATGCTTCATTCCCCAGCATTTTGGGAAAACACATTTTTCAAATCTATCCTTCAGCTTTCATCCTCTATTTTGGGTCAGATAATCTTTAAGCCATGTTGAGCAAATATTAATAACACTTTTTTTTTTAATCATACCCAACCATTCAAACGCAGCAATCAAAACAAATGCATTCGTTTGCGAGGATGCAATCCAGGAAGACTGAATCTTTGGAAATGTATTAAAGTGAAAACGTCTTGGTATTATTGTTATAGTTCCCCTGAAGCACAAGCAGTTTGGAGACAAAACTGGAAGAATTGGACCTAAACTCAAGCTTCTCTTCTTACTACATTCCTGATGTTTGAACGATTGTAGAAAGAGGGTACATTTCCCAAGTTTCATGATTTATCATTCTGAATACATCTGATATCATTTAGTGAGGTTAATGCTTGATTTGGACTAATTTGAGGAAATTATTCAAAAGAAATTCTTTAAACTGATTAGTTTTCTGGCAAATAATTGCATGTTAATTCATTGTAATTAACTGCAATAATATATGCAATTATCTGAACTTTAGAGTGATCTTAAGTCCAACTTAAGTAGGATTGAAGTACATTTTATATGTCATTTCGTAATATTTTTAATCGTCTTTAAAATATGGTTAAAGTGTATTCTCAAATGTAGGGTAATCTAAAATAAGCTGTACTTTAATGTCATTTCTATGTGTCGCATATTTAAATATATTCAGGATTACACATTTGCAATGATGAATTTGTCATTTAAAATATATTAACATTGCAATTAACTACAGTTACATTTTTAATCAAGTACTTTACATGTGATTTAGTACATTAGTCAACATATCAACTATTAGTTAAAATATACTTTAAATGTAAAACTCTGTATTTGACAAGAGTAGAAAGAGCAAGAAATCTCTTTATGTACATTTTGTTTTATTAAAATTTTAGTCCTGTCAAATGATTAATCACAATTAATCACATCCTAAATAAACGTTTTGGTTTGCATAATATGTGTACTGTGTATATTTACTATGTATATATAAATACACACAAATGCAAGTTTATATTTAAGAAAATAAGCTATAAAAGCTATATAAATATATTTATATATACTATAAATTATATGAATATGTACAATTTAATGTAAAATATACTGTATATTGTATGTGTGTGTATTTATAATAAATAATAATAAATGTAATATATAATTAATACGTAATAAATGTACACAGCACACATGCATGTATATATTTAATAAAAATAAGCTATGTTTATATTTATTAAATTTATTTATATACAATATAAAAATATACAAATATACATGTAAATATTTTCAATACTCTATATTGTATGTGTGTATTTACTGTATGTACAGTATACATAACAAATGTACACAGCACACACACACACACATATATTATGTAAAGAAACTTGTATTTTGGATGTTATTTATTACGATAAATTGTTTGACAGCACTATTACCATTATATTTGTCACGCTTGCTGTGCAGGAAGGACGAGCAGAGATTCGGATTCTTCAAAAACAGTTATTTAATACTCACAAAAAGGATTACAAACAGGCAGGTAGACAGATCCGGGAGCACATCCAACATAACATTCACAATATACACGTAGACATACACAATGAACCGACAACAAGGACTAAACTGGACGTAACTTAAATAGGGCAGACAATGAAGCTAAATGATTAGACACA